>CM052313.1:31818751-31926316 GCA_028455605.1 Lasioglossum malachurum
GAAGGTCAACACTATTATATTCAGAATTTGATACTCTATCGATGTATGGTATAAAAAATAGGACATTCCATTCAAAAAACTTAATTTGACTTAGAAATCCCCTCCTGTCCACCATTATAGTCCGCAAAGAAATTAGACTATATAATTGTACCCTTCATACCCAACAATTTTTGTAAACAAATATTTTTCGTAACTTTTCAGTGCGTCACCAGATATTTCCGTTATCAGATAAACGGAACACCCTGTATACGATCGCTGGAATTGCGTAGCGACTGCCGAGTAAGTAGAAACAGCGCGCACTGGTCAGACACGGCGGACTACTGTTGAATAGCGCGCGTGTCACTTTGGAAGTTTATTATATCGGCGCGGCGGCCTCGTATGAAAAAAATGTTATTCCTCGTTTTTTCTACTTGCTTCTGTAGAGTCGTATATCCTTTGTAATTTTTCACATTGTGTGTATCCTTCTTCCCGCGCGATCAATGGGAAGAGCCTTCCGTAGAACACTCTCTGCAATCGTTATATCCTGTGTTGGCACAATTAAATCGTGCATTTTATTCGTTAGAATCACTCTTCGTACGCTAAAAATTAGGTACCGTGAAATATTCAAGAACATTCCACGAAATTACAGCGCTCCGAACCGTAATAGAACGTCTGATAAATTACTGAAAGTCTACATCCACGTGAGATCCGTATAAAAATTCACGATCTCATAATGACACTAATGCGATAAAGTGTAATTGGACGATCTACCGACGGAAAGATTCGCTCCGGCTCACCGTAACCATCTCGCATTCAACTAAATGCATCACGGTGTGCTCGAGTACCTCGGAAAACCCGGCCGAACGCCGAAAAATTTCAACTTTCCACCAATCGGTGACTTGAAGCTGGCCCGGGGATCGATCGGCGAGGTTCGAGAGCAGCACCGGTGTAGTTTCAATTTTCGTAAAAATCCCGGATCGTCGGAAATAAAGGAGTAGCAGTGCTCTAACGTGGCAGAGAGATTCCTCTGTCCTTTGTGCGTCACTATTAATACTACTTTCTACTGGACAGTTGCGCCGTGCGCGGAGCCAATTAATCGTTGCCGATCCAGAGGATTAAGTTCCGCTCGATCGAAGGACCGGTCCGCGGAAGCTCCAGGATCAGCGCGACGGAGCGTCGTCTGGATCGAGACGAGAGAGACAACGGGAGAGAGAGAGAGAGAGAGAGAGAGAGAGAATTCCGTAGCTTCGGTCGACGGAATTCCGCAGTTGGGTGCCGAGTTCGTTGGCTGGCTGGCCGGCAGCCGAATCGGTTAAAAAAAGGCGGCAGAGGAGGAGGTGGAGGAAGAGGACGACGACGGCAGCAACGGGGACGATGCATAATGCATCAGCGATCAAAATCCCTTCCGGTCGGGTAAAAAGTTTCGCGACGAGAACGGGAGGCGCGAACGCGCGCGCGGGCAACTGGCCCGAGAGAGCGTGCCGCTGTAACTCGTCCCGTGCGCGCAATTATACGACTCGACCCGCGTTTATGTTACCGTAATTAGCGCGAGCCTGCTTGCGAAAAATGGGCCAGCCGCCACGCCGCGGTGCTGGCCTCTGCATATTTATAATTCGAACCTGGCCGCGTTTAGCCGCTCGCCGCCGATACGTGCACCGATCCGATCGATCCACGGGTTAACCTCTTCGATGCCACTGAAATCCGGGATCTTGACAACGTCTCTGACACGATGACAGAAATTCTACGCGACCGAGCTAATTTAATGGAACGATTATCTTATTACTCGAATTGTTAATCTAATTCGTGGTTACTCTGCCAGAATCGTAGCAGCCAATTTGAATTATCAGCTGTTTATAGCAGGTCCACGGGATTACCATGAATTTCACAGAACTGGGTTAACAGCTACGTAAAAAGAAAATTGATACGCGAGGATTTAAATGGATCTAACCACGACTGCTATAAAGTCGTCAAAAATGTCCTCGCAGGGTTTAATTCCGCTATCTATAAGACAGATAGCGTAATATACACTGATTATCGTAGGTTACTGAAACCGAATCCAACCTAGATCTAGCTCGAGCCTAACCGTGCGATTTACGAGTGGGGAGAATCTGATAAAATCGTAGAAAAATCGAGGAAAATTATCTACCATTTAAATCCGAGTTGAGAGATCTGAATTGAACCGAATGCTTCGATCTAGATTATACCTGGATACGGAACCGACGGAGATAATGATGTTGCGTTTACTAAATGAATCGGTTTCTACATTTTCCTAGGTGACGGAATGGTTGAAGGTGGAGATCGATGGACGGATTCCTGCGGATGCCATAACGCGTCGCGTCGGGAGGCGTGAACGCGGCTGGTGGATCGTCGATCGAGGCAGACAATGAATGGAAGGGGATCGGCGTCGGCCAACTATCCGCCTTGCGAGCATTCAACCGACCTATGATGAATCGGCCTAATTTCGCGGCCGAAAGGTCACGTAAGCTCGGTAAATCTTGGCCGGGGCGATGTCGGAGGAGCGAAACATTTAGCGGAGGGCGCGCAGCACGCAAATCCCGGTTCGCTCTGTTTCGCTCTGGCTCGCTCTGCTCGGCCGCAGAGCCCAGTGGCAAGCGAGCTCGGGCGCTCAAACACGAGCTACGGGATCGAGCCGGGACGCACAGGAAGCCATTCCTAAATCATATCAGCACGCTCGGAACACACGGCACGCATTCCTGAAACTGTTTGCAATCGCCTGCTACCGACGAGCTACGGCACGACGACGCGACGGTTCTGCTTGCTTGCCTGCCCGCGCATGCACTCGCCTACGCAACCTCTCCGTCGTTGTCTCTCACTCCGCTATAATTCTATACCCTCTCGCTCTCTGCCGCGTTCCCTCAGGCGACGTAAAACGTTTCCAGCAGTCTCCATGGTTCGTCGTAGGCCACAGAGCGAACGAGGTCCACGCGGGGGATATAGTCGATCCACCGAGCATAATCACTCTCGGCGCACGATGAGATGGAATTAACCCATTTGCATCCTAAGCAACACTGAAAAAATAATGCTCTTATCAACAATCTTTCCTCTCATCATGCCCCAAAGCAGCAAATTCGCGGAAAGTATTGGATCATCCCCCGAGCTGCGTCGTTTCTCACTGCTCACTGTTTCTTTCATCAATTCGAGGCAACCTGCGGCCCTTCGCAATTCTGGTTTACCGTGCGATAGCAGGTTGCTGGCGGTTCGGATCGCCTGGTATCGGAGAACGGAATCCAACGATCTTTCTAACGCGTTCACCGTTGTCCCGTGGTGTCCGCGCGAGCGATCGAAAAGTTGCACCGTGGAGAGAGCGGCTGCAGAGAGAGGTCGAAGCGATATTTCATTAGAGGGCTCGGTTGTTTCGAAACGATTATCCGGCTGGAATTCCCTGCGAGCCAACGAACCGAAATTTCGAGCGTGGCGTAACGCATTAGCGCATCCGATATCTATGACCTTCGACGGCATTAATCTCGTGCAGGATAACCTGCGCGGTGATTACCGAGCCGCCCTCCGACCAGCATATTCCACGGGAAATTGGATTCGTCTCGGCCGATTCGTCCGGCCGATCGGTGTACACCGTTCCTTTCCTCGGGGCCCATCGATCTCCCTCCGCTGTCCACCCTCTAGAAATCCCCAGGCAGAAAGAATAGCATCGGGAGACTTGACAAAATTCTGTCTGGTCCCGTACAGGCTCGGCAGTGGGTCCTTTTGCATTAGGTCGTTCGTTATTATTGGGTTGGCAAGAAAGTAATTTCGGTATTTTATGGTGAAAGGAAACCGAATTTCTTTATCCAGCGACGGACTTTAATCAATAAAATATTTTCTTCATCGAACAAAAGGGAGGATATCTTATTTATTCAAGTTCATTGCTTGGCTCTATTTCTTCTTAAAATACCGAAATTACTTTCTTGCCAACCCAATAGATGTTATTTCCTCCCTTAATAATTTTAATAGAGGAAAAATCATATTAACATCTTCAATTTGTCAACAATTTTGAATTCAATTTACTCAATTTTGTTATAAATTCATAAAGATCCGCTGTCTAGTAATAATAACAGGTAGACTAACAAAATTGTTAAAATTATTAACAATAAAACGAATGGAGGAATGAATGCAAAAAATGTTTATCGTCGAAATGATGCGAATCATTTGTTGGTCAGTTTATGACGAGAAAATCTTCGGATTAATTCCGGCGACTTTATGGAAATGGCCCGTTGCGACCGGAGGCGTCCCGTCGCGGCGAGACAATCGAAACGCTCGTCCCTAATTAACGGCCGCCCTTTACTTATCCCGTGCAACGACCGAACGCCAACCACCGAGACGTCGAAGGGCGTCGCGACGCCTGCAGCTACATACATACACCTCTATATCCGCGTGATCGATCGAGGTCCGATCGACGATGACAAGCTCCGAAATGTAACGTGGACCAGCGTGTGCCTCTGCCACGCCACCGCTATCCCATTAGATCCCAAAATGGAATTATGATGCACCTCGGGCTCGCTCCGAAAGTATGCGATGCTGTGACTTCCTCCGATATTTTTGTGCCCGGCTCAATGCTCGGAATACAGACGTGGGCATTATTTGGCGAAAATATTTCTATTTAAACGATCTGAATCTCAAAACAAAATATTTCTATCTCAACAATTTGATCTAGAAAATAAAATGTTTCTAGTTTAATATAATCTGAAACACGAAATAAAATATTTTACTTGTTGCATATTATTATAGTACTCTGAGAATCCGCATAAACGTGCAGTCTATCTTATCGCTCAGAAACGATTAACTATTTTCAGCAGTAATATTTAAAATTGAAATTGAAAATAAAGACAAAGTACAAATATTTTCAATATTCTTCAAATATATATATATAAAAAATACTGCCTCAAATAAATTATTTTATTTTCAAAAATTACTGCACCAAAAATAAAATATTTTATTTTCGAAGTTGTACACATACTTTAAAATAAATAGGACTATTTATTATTTACTATTTAAAATACTGGCAGAGGGTTAATACAAAATATAAATAGAAAGTATAGTTCACTCATTGAAAAGCCTATTAATAGGGTTCCGGTAGATAAATTAATAGAATATGCAGAATAATTGGGAATTGTTGCAGACGCTGTTATAGACATGCATAACGATGCACAAACGAAACTGCATTGTGCAGTATTATAGAATAATGATGCGCTCGATTTTCCTGCCTAGACATGCTCTGTCATTTTGAATAACTTGTCCAGTGCACAGCCTTTTAGGGCAACCGTGCAAAATAATTAACCGGAAGTACTTGCAGAGCTGCACAGAGAACGTTGCTGCAGAGTACGTTGCAGAAGATGGTGGAATAGAATTACGATGCTCCGGACTTGTTGCGGAAGTATGCGATGCTAAAACTTTCGAATCGCTTTCCGATTTCCGTGCACGGATTTTCTCTGTTGTTTTTAATGGTGCATTGCCCTTTAGCACGGTGTACAATAATTGGCTGGGAAGCGATGCAGACACCGGCGGAGTTGCATATTAAATGATACCGTATTGTAGAAGATCGCATAAAAGAATTATGATGCACCCGGCTCGACGTAAATATGCGATGATGAAAGCACGGAATCGTTTCCGGATTTTCGTACGCCGACTTCGCCTGATGTTTCTAACTGTCTGTCTAGCGCGTTGCTTTTTAGTACTGCGCATAAATAATTGACTGAAAATATTGGCATAGCAGCTCATAAAATTCTAATCTGGAGTACGTGGAAGAATAATGCATTAATAGAGCGGAGCGCGTGAAATTGCATGGGAAACGACGGAAGATGAAGTTGTAGTAAAATAATAGACTGGAGAATTAAGTGCTTCATAATTTTCCAGTATTAATTCTGCTGCCTTCACGATCGTCTTTTGCTTTTAATCTGAAAGGAATTATTTCGTCAAATAAATCAACCAGTAAGCACATTACAGTCAATGAGAAAATCTATAATTCCACGAATCGATTGAATTAACAAATCGTTCCTTTAACTCGTAGTCTCTTTCAGAAGGTAATAGGATCATTTGTGGCGATCACATACGCTTGTCGAGCATAAGTAACCGTTTGAAAACACATGTGTGTACTATAGCCTGCTTGATCCCTATTATTACTGCGAATTAAACAGCCTACAATTTCCATCGAAACATGCGGAGCGACAAAACCAGATTTCATCTAGATTAAACAAAGCAACAATTTGTAGAGATATCGCAAAAGATTTCGAATTTTGCGCCGACAGCACGAATAATGTTCAAGTAGACCACGCATTTGATGCATTAAGCGCGATTGTCGGGAATACTGCAATGTCCATCATTTAACATAATGCAGTACAATTATCCCTCTGATGTTTAAAATTAGCGTGTGTGGTATTCACAAAAGAATTTCGTGCTTTCCATATTATCGATAACAAGATTACCGTGATAACGTCGTAACGCGGAGCAATATAAATCTTGATTAAATAACAAGCAGACTTTAATAAGCATTTATAAAGTTAGCGGGACGCGAATTGGTTTCACGTTGCCTTCGGGGATGAGAATTCATTTTTGAAGTCGCAAACAAATATTTTATGAATAGCGGTTTGAGTATAGGTGTGACAATCTGTGTCTCCTCGGAGTCGCCGTTCGGGCGGAACAGATTAACCCTTGCGCTCTTCGGGAGGAGTGTGCATTTATGTTTCGAACATAAAATTGGACCACAAGTGACATTGAAATTCTGCGAAAGACTCGACTCCGAGTTCGCGTGGAACGTGCACAAACAGTCGCTATTAAATTAACTTATACACCGGTTGGCCCGGAGAGTCACAATTAAAAGGTCCGCTCCCGAGCCATTCAAATTGCTCCGAACGGGGGCCGCAGCGAGGGCACAAAAAAAAATCCTCGCAAAAGAGCTTCCTAGCCTTCAGAGACCGGTGGAGCCAATTCGTGGGCGGGTCGCGCGATAAAAGAGCATCGCGGGCCAGTCGTCGAATCGGCGGCAAATGTCGGATCTCGCCTCGGGATCGTTTGTTGCGTGCGATCGTTCGAGTTTCGAATATCGCGGCCTGTGCGTTTTATCGAGAGCCGGGCAGAAATACGGGAGTAGGAGGGTGGAGGACTGGTGGAGAATCGCGCAAACATCCAATATCCATCGTTTGATTCCGGTTAATCGCCAACCAGAGGAATCCCCGCAACGCGCGAGCTCTCTCCCGTTCGCATCTTTCTCTCTTCCTCTCTCCCCAGGTCGGAGCAGCTAGTTCCCGGTCCAGGTGGACCCGGCTCCGGCTCCGGCGAGTTCTGTTTAACACAGAACCCTTTTTTTCGAAACCCCGTGGAAAGCCAAGTCGCGTTTCAAAGCGATTAATCGTGTTCGAACGCGGAAGCCGCGTCGCTTCGCTCTATCCCGAAAGCCTCCGAGGCAACGAAACGCTATTAAGAGTTCTCCAACTCACTACTGAAACGGTTCCGCTATCCTGCATCCCTGTTTCCAACGTTCCACCTGTGCTTTGCGGATCGCGGTTTTCTAGCCGGGATATGCAAACCCGCTCCGCAACGCAAGGAAACTCCTGGCGAAAGGTCGTCGCCATTTTATTTAAAAATTCGCGTTGTTCGTGTGCATTTTACCACGCTTTTATTAACTCGCTTGCTTGTCTGTCTGTTTGTCCGTTCGGTACAATTTTAAAATTGATTTGAAAGTATCTACCCGGTGAGCTAGAGACTTGAAACTTTAAATATAGTTCAGAACTGGATGACAATGCAATATTAACGTTTTAAATCTTACAAGCATTTTCATAGCTATTAAAAATCCACAATCACTTTTCGGGACTATCTTTGTGGAGTTAGGAATCTGTATGGGACTAGGGAAAATCATATTTTATACTTTTTAGTACGTCTTAAAAACGTATTTAAATAATTTTTACCCTTTACTCGATGCTAGAAGAAAGAGATTTTACGAATTTCTATGCAAAATGAGCAATTTTTAGAAACAGAAGTTAAGGGAATTAAGATAAATAATCAACTAGCGAAGCACGATTGATTCCACCGTTCAACGGAGCTCATTAACTTATAGTTCTGCTGGTCGAGTAATTGGTTACTCTTAAACGATTTATTCCTGAATAATTCTTAAGAACCACGGCTTCCGACATAGAAAGCTCGTGCCGAGCCTATACACGTCGTTTCAGTGGAAAAGGTCAACCCTAGACGGGCAACGACCGATCTTCGATTGTTCTCTGCACGATCGATGTTGTACAATGCGGATCAATTAATTCCAGTACGGTGCGCAGAATTTCTACAGAGCAAACAATAATTAATTGAAGCGTATCGTGTCTAATAATCTGACCACGTGTAATTAATTTAACAATTCGTCAGATTCGATACGGCACGCGTCAGCGTGTTTGGATGGTGCACAAAACAGCATGTACTCGACAACAAGAGTACCTATAGTATCGATACCGCTGTTTTTCCTCCGTTCTACAAAATAAAATATCGACGCTGGTAGATCCGGCATTCAGCTGTTGAGCAATTAGGTGAGCGACGACCTTTCGCTCCGAACCCACGAACTCTAAACCTGTGCCATTTACTGCTTCGCAGAAGCTAGGAAATATACTACACGTTATACCAGCTACTCTTTTTACCAGATCTGCTGAAACAATAAATTCCAGTCTGTTCCTTCAGGATCTTGATAATTTGAACCGCTGTAAAATAAAAACCGGTCGGCGTTGCCTCGACAAGGGGGCTCATCGCGAAATAGCATAACTATCCAGCATAATTCTCGGACTCACCGTGGTGGACGAGTCGCAAGGGAAATCCTCGTGGCGTTGCTCGAGACGCCAGCGTCGGCCGGTGTTCTCACCGCATCTTTTTGCCGTTGTACCACTGTATATATGTACATATACGTGTAAGTACGTTGTTGTGCGAGTGCGTGTGTCCGCGCGTGTTTCACGTGCTGTCTCTCTGGCGTCGGCCGGTCTAACAGCACTAACACCACTCGAAGAAGCACCGGAGCACCCGCACACCAGCACACCAACAACCACCACCACCAGGTCACCGACCACACTACCACCAGGGAACAATCGGCCGCCGGTACTGGCACAGACAGAGCGATCAACTCGCAAAATAATCGGTTTTGTGTATGGCACCGACCCGCTGCGAACCGACTATCGCGCGTGGACTGTCTCCGGTTACAGGATCCGCTTCGCTGACAGCCGAATCACAAACGGACCCGTTGCCGGTCCCCGAGCATCGTTGGCGATCATGCCGACGGAGGTGTCGCGCCTGGCTCGGTGCCCTGCTTGCTTCAACGTTCACTTCAATGATGTTGAGTCCACGCAGAGGTGTCTGAATACCCGATGGATGATCGTGACCAGGTTTGCGACTGTGTTCCGTTCGATTCGAAGGGCTCTATGGTCAAGATCGCGAAGAGTCGTGCACGTTGTCGAAGGGTAGCTCGAGCGCGTTCTACCCCTGCCGTTGCCGGGGTTCGACTGACGCGAGAGTAGAAGCTCGAAGGATCGCGACACCTGGGGCGCACGCGCCGAGCCGCCTCGTTCGCTCCCTCGCACCCCTAAGCTCGAGGGTGCTCGCAGTCGCGACGCGTCCCACCTACGAGCGGCTGGTCAAGAAAATTCTCGCGGAATCAAAACCCCATCGAAGAAGTCGTTCGCCGATCGAACGGCCTTTCCAACCGTCTCTCCGCCCCGACACACATGCACGTAGGGGACTGTCGCCGTTCCATTCGAGAGGAGATGACAAATAATCATCCCGGATCCTCCTCCGCGTCAATCTTCTGGTAATAATAGGACACTCGTTTCTCGCTTTATATCGCATTCGCCTTGTTCGAGTGCGAATCGAGGCAATCGACGGGTTGTTGCAATATTTACCGGTCCGTTACTGTTTTACGAGTTTCAGAGGAATTCTACAGAGGTCCCAAGGAACTGTAGAAGAATTCTCCAGAGGTCCTAAGCAGTCGCAGGAGCTTTTGATAGAAAACGTGTGTATGCACGTTTAGATTGTATGAGCGAAACAACGAACGAGCGAAGAATAAACAAGCGAGCGTCGGTGTGCGGGACTGTGTCGCTGTATTTTATTAACGTTAGTTATTCAACTTAATCTATCGATTTATTGCCAACAGTTTTAGTGCTCGGTGCGGGTCTCGAGGAAAATTATAGAAGAATGTAATGTGGGTCGCGGGGTACGATAAAAGAATTCCATATAGATTTATCGCGAGGGTATTTCGGCGTCGTTTTACGGGCCCCAAAGAATCTACAATTCCTCGGGACCGGTAAGAACCGTAACTTAACAGGCCGGTGCGAGCAGACAGGAGGTGAGCAGGTGATCGCGCAGCCTGCTCGCGTCGCGCGTAAAAAAATTGTTCGCCGGCGCTGTCGTTTCGTGGCTCGTTTCCGCGGAGGAATAAAGGTGAATAGCTGGGTAACTGGTCGACGCGTAAAACCTCGCGTCACGGTTATTCCGCGAGGCGGAACGGTTTCACGCCGTGAAACACAGCGGAAGTGAACGAGGGAGAGAGAGAAAGAGAGAGAGAAGCTGGGAGGACTCGAAGACATCGAAACTCGACCCCCTAGCTGCCGGATTGTCGAAGCTAGCCAAACCTATATTCTACTGCAATTCCGTAGAACCTACATAGAAGTTGTTTTAAATTCTTCGGGACCTGTATAGAATTCCCCTGCAATTCCTTGGAACCTAAATGGAATTCTATTATTATACTGTGGTAGCTATATATATATATAGAATTCTTATACAGTTCCCTGAATTTCGTTGCCTGTAGAAGGCTTTTGCAATTCCTTGTACCCAATTCCTTGTACCACAATTCCTTAACAAGTCCACTTATACAATAATTCGATAGTTAACACTGAACCGAGCATTAAAAGTAACTGACACGTGTGTTCCTATATAAAAATGATAAGATTGATTTTATTTAGAATATCAATCATTCTGTTGATTAATAGACTGCGGATTTTTATGCGAAATAATCAACATTTCTTTCTCCTTTTAATTATCTGATTAAGCTGAAACCAATACGTCGATGTCTTCAAATATCTTTAATATTTGTTCACTGCTTTAAATCGTGCTTACCCATTTTTGTCATAAATGCATAATTCCTCATTTTGCGTACCATCGAAATTCTATGAAAGATCGAAGAGCACGGAAAAAGAATCGATAGAAAAGGGAGACAAATGTTGAACACTGAAACACACGACTCCGCCGAAACAGAGACAGAGGAAGAATCGAGTGTACGCGAAAGAAAATAAGAGTCCATAGGGCGAAATGGTTTTGCAATATGGGTTGATTGGACGTGTCTGAATTCCGGTCCGTAGGTGGAGTGGCTGGGAGCTTTTCAGACGGGCACACGGCCGCGCTAATATTCGGAAAACAATGAGCATTGGGTTTCCCGCGTTCGTTCTCGCGCACCAGTCGTCTTCCGGTCGATGACTATCGATTCGGAGCGAGGTTCGTTCGCCGACGACGATGCAACGGGCTTCTTGATCGAGCCAGGAAGGGGGCCGAGCCCCCGACCCGTCGTTACCCGAAATCCCTTCGCGTCGCGCAACATTCAAAGGTTCGCCGTCGAAATGGATTTACCAGGCGGACCCTGCCGATAACACGTCTGCGGCTTGAATACGCGTCTTCTCTGTCCACGTGTGCCGTGCGACTCTCTGTGCGAATTTCGCGAAACCCTCGAGTCCCCTAACTGCGCCCCACAACACATTAACGCGCGCGGAAACCCGAAAAGTCGTCGATTCACACGTTCGCTAAACGAATTCCGACAGCGAGAAAATCCAACGAAAGTAATTTAGTTTTCGCGTAACTGAAATTGACATTATCATTGTGATCATTGGCTCAATCCTTCGGCATCGTCCGAAGCGAATAACTAGATTGCGGATTACAGCTCATGCTTGTGTTCCGCATCAACCGATATTTCACCGGAACTTCCAGCATGCACAGCACGTCAGCCTACATAAATCTGCAGAACGTATTTTTTCAATTTCCATTAAAGACAGGAGGGTGGGGGGTAAAGCGGAGGCTCCTCGCGTTAGTCGATAAAAAATCACGCGAACACGCGAAAATTAGAAATCGCCCGTTTTTTTTTTTTCCCCCGGGTCCGGCCGGTTGCGCAGCGCAGGGACGTTAAATTTAACGAGCCACCGGCGGCGGATCGTTAAAAAGTTGCCGTTGAAAATCCGTAAAATCGGATGCTCGGTATCTTGTAACAGGCGTTGTAATTAAGTTATGCAATTCCGTCTTGGTTTATAGGTTGTCTCCGAGCTGGGTCGTAAAGAGGTACGCAACGCCTCGAGCTAGTCGTGACTTTGCTTCCCCTTTATTCGTCTTGGATACGAACGAATACGCAGAGTCAGGGGACAGGGGCGGTTATGGTCGCACGTTCCGCTGGATGTAACTTGACTGAAGACTTCCACCGCGAATATTTCGGAGGTGCCAGCGGATATTCGCATTGATGTAATGGACGTCGCGTATCGTCGGGAAGCTGGAACGGTAAGAAATGGTTAGAATCTCGGTGGCCACTGAAATATTAAGCCCCGTTCATCCCCTCCGCCGGCTTCGCGCATTTTTCACCGATTCGCAAGCGTTTTGGGACAGCTTGGGTATTTTTACAGTGAATTCTTTCCTTTGGAAATTTTCTGAGCTGTTTATACACGTTCATTTAGAAATATTCGATTATTTTTGGTTACATTTGTCTGTAATTGTGACATAAAAAATATGAAGCTGGGAATTTGCTGGTGGTAAGTTTAGTATCGAGGGTAGGCCACATTTTAGTTTATCTCTCTGCAGGAAAATATACGAATTAATCCTATATTACGGCTCGCTGTTCGCTGGATCGAGACACGGACCGATCGGCGAGATACGAGCGGTCTCTTCGATAAAATCGACTCTCGAATGCGGCTCTGGCCGGACCGGGAATCGCCAGCGAGAGCGTGAACGTGAATCGTTCCGCGAATCGATTTCATTATTCGTAACAGCGGATAAACGAGCGCTGTAAGCTGCCCGTTTGCTAATGTAAAAAAGAGAAAGAGAGACAAAAACGACAAAAGAGCGTATACAGTGGAGTCGGTGGTGGGGGGAAAGTGGCATAGAAATGCGAACGTCGCTGGCTCGGCGGCTGCCGGAATAATAGCCGCTACAAGAGGAAAGCAGCGGTGTACCGGTGTGCTTTTCTCTTTGCTTGCACGCGTCGCACACTCCCCACACACCTGTGGGCCCCCCGAGGCGGTTAGGCTATGGTGTTGTATAGGATTTGGTGACCCCGAGGCACAAGCGTCGCTGTAACACTGCCGAGAATCTCGAACCGCTGGAAACGCGACCGTACAGTTTCCGGATATTGTTCTTCGAGTCCTTCTGGCCCACAGGTGGGGCCTTTTTCACACCTCTTTCAATGTTCGTAGGGTACTACGGCGGGAACGGAAGAAGAATTGAAATTCATTTCCGTCGGTAATACATAAAATCCGCAGATTTATGTAAATCCTAATTTTTGTCCGGTACGAGACCGGATAGAAATTCGTTCTTGTGGTTCGTTAGGCGATCCACGATTTTAAGGGCGAAACGCAGGGCTGTGGTAGCAAAGGATGGAATCGGGAGCGTCGTTCGGTGTCGGTGAAAATGAATTCGCGTATTTCGACGGGCAGGGAAAAAAAGGAAATTTAATCGGGCCGGTCGTGGTGGGACGGATCGAAAAATTTCACGAGCTATTTCTCGCGAATACCGCGACGCGAGATAGAACAGGGTTGAGGGGGAGGGAGAGAGAGAGAGAGAGAGAGAGAAAGAGGAATAGAGAAGGGTAGAACGTCGGCGAACGTTTTCGACGGGCGAACCAGGCCACGGCCTTAAAAACTATTTGTTCCTTCGCCGACAATGCCGGTTTCCACGGGCGTGGAACGCGCGGAGAGGAACGCGGCCGTACTGTCGCGCTTCCTACTCGAATAATTAACGCCGGTGCCTACGTTTATAATTAATACGAGCCATTATCGCGACCGAGCTCGGATTTCCTCGCATCGAATCGTCAGATGGTCGACCTAATTAACCGGTGCCATTTACAATCGGAGGCCGCGGCACCACGCGAAACGAATCGGCCCGAGATTTTGTCGTGCCAATTACAAATGGCAACCGGCTCGCGGTAATTCGTCGTGCTCGACGCGACCCGCGAGTCAGCGGCTGTCCGATGACTCGCGAACTCTCTCTCCCTCCCCCCAGCCCCCTTTATCCCACTCTATCGCACTCTCTTTGTCGCTCTAGGCTCGCTTTTCCCTCCCTCTCTCAGCTCTTTCGACCTCGCAGTGGCATTCTCCGGCTAATCCGCTATGCGGATATTCGCCATCTTGAAATTCCGGAAGCCTCGCGGAAGTTTTGCGAGTTTCGCCAATAAGTTTGTGTATCGCGGTATTGCAGCTGGCCGGGCTCGCCTAGTTTCCGTCCGACGATCTTCCGTTGCTCCCCTTCTCTTTTCCCATCTCTGTTCCCTTCTGTTCCCTCGCCTAGGCTGTTTAAAGGGCTCGACAGAGAAGGAACCGAGGAACAGGAAGCAACAAGGTGTTCGGGACGATTGGAGCAAGTCCTTTACCCCCTACGGAATTGCGTTATTTTGGGACTGGCAAGCTATGGACGTTATATGATCGAGTGTTTGTGGAATATGCTGTTCCGTTTCGAACTTGATCCCTCGGTCTATTGAATTAACCCCTTGCCCTATAATGTCGAATTCCTGGCGAAAATTGGAACTGAAATCTACTAAATATGTACGCTCATTTTCCGAACTGTAATTCTGGCTCTGTTGTGTTCTACAGGGAGTTACAGCAGAGAGGGTTCAGTCTCCATTGGTTTTAACGTTGTAGATGGCACAATGAAAATTGTCCAAGTAACCCTGTATTATTGAACGAAGACCACTCCTGGAAACATTATTTCATTATTTTGGCACCCAAAAGGTCGGATCGACTATTTGAAGAGCTTGATCTTTGAGTATATTACGTTAACCCCTTGCCATATGATATCGAAGTCGTGACGAAAATTTGAAGCGAAATCTATCGAGCACTCGCATTATTCATTTCTCTTCGACTGAAATAGAATTCGGGTTCCCTGTTATCAATATTTAATCATCGGTGAAAATATAGAAATCGATGGAAATTGTCTTCTTCCTTCGGGAAATTGTGCAGAACAATTGAAACTTCTCCTAAGAAAGAAGTTCTAACCATCGCAAAGATTGTCCGAACCAGTGAATAATGAATAGACAGTCGATCTTTATGCAAATCCCCACGTTCGCGTACGTTGCTTTATCAAGATCGGAACGAGGGAAGAATTTCTTCATCCAAGTAGAAGATTTCTGCCGGGGGAAAAAATTCAATGAAACTCCCCCCCATTAATTTCGTCGCTAATAAAGTTTAATCTCTAATAGTCTCTCTAATAAAGTTTCCGCCGAAAAAGTTCGCCCTCATCCGTGCCCGTTTAATTCCCATTTAAAAACTCTTTTGTACCTTCTGCAGTTTCGAAATAATCGGCTTTTCCGCATTAAGCTGCGAGAGGCACACCGTATACATACATATAGAAAGAGAAATATATTGTCGCTGCTCCAGTTACTCATATATTGTTACAGTTGTACGTAGACAGCGAATTTCATGCGTTTATGGCAAAAATGAGTGTTGCATAATTGAATATTTGAATTTACTAAACATATTAAGAGAGAAAATACATTTTTATATATCACTCCACTTCGTTACAAAAGCGACTTGTATAGTTTATTGACATTTACGTCCGGTATTATTACATTTCTCTGTCAATGTTGAAAATGTGGGACATCTCGCAGCGCGTTTTACCATTATTCAGCGTAACTTTTAACGTCCTCAGGATTGCAGAGGAGATTCAAAACAGCATCGAGAGACAGGGTACAGTGTCTAAACAACACGTGTCCGACCCTTTGGAAGGGTTTCTCCAGCGACAAGAGGCTTCGCAGAAGGGAAACGCGTTGACGGGAGCTCGTCAGCCGAAAAAAAAGACAATCGAAGCTGTGGAAATTACGGTGGCGTGCGGTCCCGTTGCGACGCACCGCGTCGCGTCGCGCGGGTGCTTCGAGGAAGAAAAGAGACCTCGGCCTTTTCGTAGGAGAGCACCGTCGACGGAACTGGAACTTGGTCTTTTGTTCCGGGGCTTTGTTTCGCGGCGGTTCCCGCGCCAGAAACACGTTAATACGGTCCGCCGGTTAAGTCGTTAGGATCGCGGCGCCGCCTTTTAACGCGTTCCGGAGACGCTCTCCGCTCTCCGAAAGCTAAAAATGGTAATTCGAATAGCAGCACCGACTCTCGTCTTCTTAGGCCGGAGGCACACGAGCGACGAACAGACGTCCATATCTCATTACATTTCATTATTGTTACGCGCTACGCTTTATTCTCCTGAATAATTCAGACGACCACCTACGGAAATAATTGAAAAACTGCTCTTTACGAGCAGTAAAAGGTCTTGATAATAATCTAGAACCGCGTCTGGGGTGTACCGAATAGTTTCGCATTCCTAACGAACCGTAAACGAAAGTTGCTCGGGACAGTACCAACGCTACAATTAATGAGACGCGTGAAATTTGACGTCCGCCGCTCGAACGCTCGCGTGACCCCGCGAGAAGGAGAACTGTCAGAAAAGAAGTTAGCAGCGAGTACTGTCGGTGAAGAAGTTAGCAGCGCAGTATCGCGACACGGGGAGTTTGCCTATTCGAGCGGTCGAATACTTCCGTCAACCGCAGCGGAGCCGCCGTCCTCCGCAATTACGGCCGAGCCAATCGTGTCGGGAATAATCAAATTTTTATTTCACTCGGCCGGCTGCAGCGTCAACTGCCAAGAGAAATCCTCGACCAACGGGGTAGGGAGAGGGGGGGGGGGGCGGAGAACGACGGAGCGAAAGCGAGATGAGAGCGAGAGGCGAGAGAGAACGGGGGAGAGAATGCTGCTGTAGCAGCGTTCCCGGTGCGACGCGGTGAAACGGGAGAAACGAGGAAAGAGGAAACTCGTTTAACGACCGTGCCAGCTAGCTGATACACGAACGACACGAAATACATCTGCAACGAGATGCAAATTACGGACTTACGAAGTATTGTTACGGATGCGCGACGGCATGCGCTGCAAATAATAAATCGCGCGGCCGCCGCGAGAGCCCGGCCGACGGTTCCCGTCGAGGAAACCTTGTCGCGAAACGGAACGCCGTAGATGAAGACGGTGTGAACACTGCGAAGAGAACTCTCTCGAAGAAGAAGAAGACTCGGGGAAGTCTGATTGGTTCCACACGTGTGCTTCCTGTTGGAACAGACGTCTCTCCTCGTCTCGCGAAGATGCTTTCATTTTGTCGTGGATGAAATTCCGTTTATTTTTTCCTTGGCTACATTTTGCCCCAATGATTTTCCGGCAGTTCCAAATAGGTCGTTAAAGTTGCATTCCCGAGTTCGTGCATATATAATCGACTTGTAGGATGTTGTAAGAGATCCTGAAATGAAAGAAAAACGACACTGTGCTCTCTGAAGGGTTAAACGCGAGGGTTTCAGCTGGGAAAAGCCGGCGACGGTCCGGTTTCGCGATCGCGCGGAGCGGAACGAGGAAATCTCGGCCGGGCCGGCACTTCCGAGGCGGTTTAGCGCGTTTCGGAAGCTCGAGGACGAAGTCTGCTCTGCTCCGCTCCGCTCTGCTCGGCTCGGCGTGGCGCAGACTTCTCTCGCGGCGAAAACCCCGTCTACGATTGCTCTCGGCCCCTCGGCTCCAGCTGGTCCCTATGGCAACGCACTTAAGCTCGCTTTAGTATTTCAGTCTCGGGTAGAGGGTTCCTCGCAGCCACCCTATCGCAGTTTCTCTCTCAGCTGACTCTCCACTCCGCTCCCTTCTGACCAAGCTTTCCTCGACAACGGCCAACTATTGTCCGAACCGATTTACTCTCTTCCTCCCTTTCTCTATTTCTCTCCGTTTAGTCCGATTCTTTCGGGCCAAGAACAACTTGCAGGAAGACTGAACTATCGAGTCGAAAAATCGATGTTCTACCGTACCAATCGATGCTGTTATATACAGGGAATATTATCCTGAGGTCCCAAGGCGAAGTTCCACTTGCTCACTATCCTACAGATTATTATGTTCCTTGTGCCTGCGCGAACAGCGGAAAGGAATTTCCGTAACCTCATGCTCCTCATCCAGGCTTCAGCATCATGCACAGTATAATATATTGTGATGGGAACTGTCTAACGCGAAGATCATTTCAACTCATTTTTTAATCCATCGGCGGTGTCGTTCGTATAGATCTATTGGTAAGCGATCTGCTCGACGGACGTTAAAGTGGACACACGCAAAATCCAAATGGAAGCCGCTTCCCATTTTCCCCAAGGTAGATAGACACTCGGCGCTCTCTCGAGCAGCGGGGGCGTACTCTAACGCCTGTCCGCTGTCTGCTCCGGCCAGCCTGCTAATGCTCTTAACAGCTTGGAAATTAGTTTCGCCGTTTTCTTTCCCCGCTCGGAAACTTCGCTCCCGCGCGATTCGCCGGACTCCGAGCCGTGCTCGCTGCTCGCGCGCCGCGAAAGTTCAATTACCAGCGGGACGACAGCGAGTAAAGCTGGAATTTCCTATTCCGCGATTTCCTAAACGACCGGTGCTCGTCTAAATCGCCCGAGGTGAGACCTCCGCGTCGAAAAAGGTCTTGCAAATCCATGTGATATTTTTTTTTCTCGTAAATCTGTGTTCGCGCTGATTCGGATTGCTCAAGACGTAATAAAGAAATAACGGGTAGGTAGCACATGCTTGTTCATGCAAGGAGGCAGCCACACTAAAAGCGACGCGTATCCCGGAGCTTTAGTTGCCTTTAGGCGTCGTTTGCGACGAGAGTCCTTTTCATGCTGCTGTGGATCCTGCACGCAGTCAAAGGATTAATTAATCTATTATCCGCATAAAGCGCAGCCGCCTATCCGCAAACATCGCGAGCATACGACTGGATGCATACGACCATAATGAATCGCGCCTGAACCTGGAAACAGCGCCGTGCGAGACTCTATTTTTCCGCTTGTGCGTCGAGGGTCCGCTCGGGGAACGCTTTCGGCCCGTCTCCGGGAAAATCAATACGCGATAACAAGGTGGCGAAACGCCGCCGATAAGGATGATATTTATCGCCGGCGTTAATATACATCTCGTGCCTCCGCGCCCGGAACAAAAAGCGCATAAAGCCGGAGCGCTCTTAATGAGCGGCGCGGAGTTTATTACCCGGCGCTTAACGGGGATTAAGACAGCTTTAAAAAGGATGCCGCGAATAGGCGGAGCAGCGGAGCTGCTGTAAAACATTCGAGCGGTCCCCGGATAATGGCGAACGCGTGTAATAACGATAAATCCTGCTGTTCGAAGCGCGTCGTCTCCGCCGTCTTCGTTGTTGGTCGACTGGAAGCAGGTCTAAGATGTATCCGGCGCGGAAGAAGCTGCCTGTTATGTTGGGAGAAGCGTGTCCGGCGGTGTGGATCGAAGGCGATCGATCGCGATCGAATTGCGCACGCAACGCTCGCCGGCGACGCGAGAACTTCGAGAAAGAGCGCCCCGCCGGAAACAGAGGACACCGTGTTCAGCCGAGAGGAAGATGCCACGATAATAAATATGCCCAGCGCCGGCAGTCATAAATCCCGCGTAATTGAATTTTCAACATCCATAACTGGTCGTCGTCGTCGTCGTCGTCGTCGGCAGCGTCTACGTCGTCGTCGTCGTACTCGTCTACGCGACCCCGGGAAATAGGATGGGATGTATCTTAAACCGAGCGAGCGGGATCGTTCCTTTCTATCCTCGAAAAGGTGAAATCCCTCCCAAGCCCACTTCGATTAAAACGCTGCCTCGTTCGGGCCCGACCCTTCTCCCTCGATCCTCCGGTGTTCGCGGACTGGAACAATTTTTAATTCGCTCTCCAAACCGATTCTTTTTCGTCCCCGCGATCCCCCACGACCTCTCGACGTTCACATTCTCCCGCCGGGCCATCCTCCTCTCACTCTGCTCTTCCATCTCCTATTTATTTCTCTCCGTCTCTTCTTCTTCTTCTTTATTCTCCTCTTCGTACTCGTCCAGGACAGCCCCGCGTTTTCTTTCTCCGAGACCCGAGCAAAGCGGAGGGAGCTCCTTTGACGGGAACATCTAATCAAGGATTTCTTCGAGCCCAGAATCCTCGCCCTCGCCGAACTGTGTACCCGCCACTCTGCCCTGTCCTCTTTCTCTCGCGACCGCCAGCCCCTTCTTCTTCTTCTGCCTTCTCGCGAGGGTTTCTCGGCCATCGGCACGTTCCAACGCGGTCAAACAGGCGGAAACTTCTTCGGCTTCTACGCGTTGCCTCCGAGGCTGGGCTTTTTAGTTAGCCGAGTCTTTCGGTGCCTGGGAGTACAGTGTCACTGTGCCGCGATGATCATTAGGAGCTTCGAACGCCGTCAAACGGAGGCAAACTGGGATTCCAATGTCGACATATCTCTATGAATATCTCTATGAACGGCGATGCCATTACACTGAGTGGCGATTATACAGTAAATCCTTTATAGTCGGTAAGAGATCGTACACGATGAATGCAAAAACAAAATATCCCCTCCACTAATCTCGACTCGGGTATATCGGTGTGAACCACTACTACTCATCAACGAATTTATTTTTATTGTGTTCTATATATGAGAATGCAATATACCTTCAAACTAGTGGGTTATCGAATCATTTCAACGAAAAAATGATTTCATTAGTTTTGCTGAAAAAAATCGATCTTTTGCAAAATCCTGAGGTCGTAGACAAATATTGAGTCCAGATCTGAAATCAGCGTGAAAACATCTACGGGAAATGATGTATAGCACGTCAAAAACAAATTTTTTCCGCGCGTGGTATTAGATAAATTACAATTTTCTTGAAATTGTGCAAATTTAACTACTATAATCTCTCTATTTTTCCCATAGAAAGTTCTTTGATTTTGACACAGAATTCATCGGTTTGTCCCGCTGTGCGCCGTAGCCAAACTACAAAAAGTCACGTACCGTAACCAAAAAGCCTCTACATAACAAAACATCGGGAAAAGGGAGTCCGTTCAAGGGTCATGGATTGACAGACGAGTGTTTAACCTGGACCAAGGGGAAAAGGCAGAAACAATCCTGCGGTCGGTCGAATCGATGGCGGATGGATCGCAGGATAGTATTCGTTGTCGGCTCGCGAGGAAGCGACGAGGACGAGCCACCGAACGAGCTTGGCTAACGCGGGAGAGATCGTGGGGAGTCGTGACGCCAGAGATTACGATAAGCCCTCCCAGCGGCGAGAAACAAATGACGTACTAACTGCATATTAACTGAACTGCCGGGCTATCCGTTGACTCCGCCTCCTGTCCGGGCCGCCACGCGAGTACACTACCTACATGCAGGTACACGATCCTTCGCCGTTCCCAGGACTAAACTTTCGCCGGCGTGGAAACGCGGCGCGGAACGGTGTAGAGCGGAGCGGACTCGGTTCCGCGCGACGCGTCGCGTAATCGCCTTGTCTTCCACGATGAATCGGAATCCTGCCGCAATGAAAACCGCTATCCGGTCCGGGACACCGATCCCGACACCACCACACACCGCTTTCTTCCCTTCAACGATACCAACGCCTACTTTCGACAACAACGCGTCCACACCTTTCGATTTTATCTCCTCCACATCTCCCGATATTGCTCGAACAGCGTACCTCGATCTTTCATCTTCAGTTAGGTTCACACTAATTGATATACAGGATGGGCCACCTGAATATCTAATTTATTTGTGATGATTATATCTTTTACTTTATGCATTTATGAAAATTTTAAAAATTGAAGATGTCAATGTATGATTTCTCCTCTATTAAGATCGTTAAGGGA
Source organism: Lasioglossum malachurum (assembly GCA_028455605.1). NCBI lineage: Eukaryota > Metazoa > Arthropoda > Insecta > Hymenoptera > Halictidae > Lasioglossum > Lasioglossum malachurum. Next base: position 31,840,589 of record CM052313.1, read on the forward strand.
AGAAATAAGATTCACTTTGGTTTCCATCTCTTGCAATCGATGCAGACAATTTTTATTTTGCATAAAGATCCGCAGTCAAGTGATAGTATAACGAATGTTTTCAATGCAATGTATAAATGGTATCACAAGGTGAATGCTTCGCGAGGTAAATGTATATTTGTATCCTTGCACATTCTAGTTACCTTGTATTAAATACAATCGTTGTGTCGTCGAACATAAAGGAGCTATTTAGATGTCTACATTTTAGTGGACCGCCCAGTATAAGTTTCAAGTAGAAATAACGAGCTAAAACCATGCTTAGAATATCGTTGAACGTCGTAGAAAATTTTGAGGATCGACACAAGGGTCGAGGGATCACTGCCCAGCATAATTCTTATCTACTCCAGTGACAGCTCCCCATTTCCCCTCTAGACGAACGACTTTACAGGCAAAAACGTCACGTTTCTTCGAAGCGTTTCACATTTTGATGTCGACCATCAATTTATCGAAATCATCGCGGACTTGCCAAGAGACTTCGCTGGAACAGCTCCATCGTCAAAATTTGATGGTCGACGTCTTCCTTGCTCGTCCTCCGAGCTCGTGCCGTCGGGTTTCAAACGGTTCATTTCTGGACTTGTCTGTCGTCGATTGTTCCTCCAACTTCGGGGATGGTTCGATCTCCGACCGTGAAATTGCGCGATCATTTAACATGAACAGTATCCATACATTATCGGTACGCAGTTGAATACTACAGGATGTTAGGTATTTATGACAAAAGTACAACTACCGACCAGACCTGAATTCGAACCAGAAGACACAGCGACGGCTGCGTTTACCCAGCGCATCGGCGAAGAGTCGTCGAATCCAGCTGGAAAACCGTGTGCCGATTCCGTTACCGACGCGGAAACGAATCGAGTACGTGTAGACGCGCGTATACATCGCTCGTGCCACAAAGTTGTTCCATTTTCGTCGGGAGCCGGTGGTAAACGGAGCGTCGCGAGCTCGTCTGCCAGTACGTGCTTCGAGATTCATGCATGAGAAAAAGAAGAAGACGAAGAAGACGACAACGACGACGACGACGACGAAGAAGAAGAAGAAGAAGAGGGATGCTGTATGGCGCGCTTTGCCCGAGCAAAGTATCACCTTTCGCCCGGATCTCGGCAAGGAAAATTCCAGGTGCGTTAAAAGGGGCCGGAATAACGAGAGCGTAACGAGATCTTGTCAATTTTTCATAACAAGCGTCCGACGGTGGAGCGAGAGAGAGAGAGAGAGAGCCCTCTCACGAACGTTCCTTCTTTATTCGAGGGCAGTGGGGTGGGGGGACGAGCTAGAAGAGCGAGAGAATTTAATTTTAAACAACAAGACGCGTTTCAGGTGAAGTAGCGCAACGTCGACGCGGTTTGAATTTCCTACGTCCTACGGTAACCATCGCGGGATAAGAGTGAGAGAGAGAGAGAACGGTTCGTCGACAGCCAGGACGGAGTTTGCCGTTGAATTTGCTTTAATAACGCTTTGATAAGAGTACAATCGATTGGGTGGGCGTACACGTCGCTAGAAGTGTTGTTCACAGTCCGGTTGCATAGCCGATCGGTTCCATCTAGAGATTCTAGACCGACCGTAACAAGCAGAGAGCCTGGCTCGAGATCGCAACGGTGGTGGTGTCGATGGTGGTGGTCGGCTCGTTGCGATTCGAACGCACGCCCCGATGAGTGCCTCGCGTCGCCGCGATCGGATCCACAGGATCGGATCGACGATCTACGCGTCGTCCGACTTGAGCTTCTCCGTCTGAGCGGAGGCCGCGTCGTGCGCGGGCTCCGGCTCGTGAATGCCCATCCATTTGCAACGCTTCTGCAGCTCTTGACGATACCTGGACGCACGCGGTTCATTTACTACGTTTTCGCTCACGATACAACCCTATCTCTTTCTAGGTTCTGAATCCCACTCGGAATTATATTTTAACTCGAAAATTAAGCATTTCTTCCGGCCAAGAATAATTTCATTCTATATGATTTTCTTAATTTTATGGATATGAAATTGTAATACCGTGAAAATCAGCCTCACCTTGGATGATTGATAGCGTAGATCCATGGATCAATGCAGGAAACAGTTTTGGCGAAGACGGCGGGTAGCATCGTAGATATTGGAGTCAGCAATTCCCTGAAAGGAATGACAATATACGCTCACAAATGAGAAGTAAAATTCCAGACTGAGGTTCATTGTTCCGGGCTTGAACGCTTTGGGTACCGATTGCCGAAGGCTCCTATCAGAGCAACAGTGGCGTAAGGCGTCCACGCGAGCAGGAACAGGAAGAAAATGGTGAACGCGACCTTGGCGATCCTCATCTCGACGCTCCTTTCCTTGTCCTGGTTCGACACCAGCGACTTCACGTTCATCTTCTTAGCCTGTTGGACGAATACAAGCGTCAAGTGGTAGAAGTAAAATAATTGAAAGAATCGGAAGATGATTTGAAAGATCGTTGACCTGATCGCGTAACATCTTCTCGTGGTTCCGGATAGACTGCAGCAGCTGGGAGTAGAAGTAGACGATAAAGATCAGAGGTATCACGTAGGCCCAGACGAAGATGCTCGACACGAAGACCTTGGTGTCCTGGTCCTCCGAGAGGAAGTCGAACGAGCAGGTGGTGAGGAATCCCTCTGAAAAGAATTGAGATTGATGATCAAATGAAAAGCATTCTACTTGAAGTTTCATAGTTTCTCGGGGGACGGTGTCTGGCCCATGCCAGTCTATTCTACTTCGCCGTCTCTCCTGCTTGGGAATTCATTCGCCGACAGATCAAATGTCCGAAAATCTTCATTTCCAAAATTTAATTCAGTTAAACTGTTCGCGATTTTTCTAATAACACATGCTCGACCGCGTATTCAATCCAGTTTCCAATGGAAGTGTCTGTCTAATTTCAACAATTGCCATTTGACCGGCGACGGTGGGTTTAACGTCGAATGATACCATTCCAAAGTTCCCGGCGGCCAGCTTTGGACCATTTGTCTGGCCAACAAATTACCGACTATTGCCGGAGACCAAAAGTCGCGTTAACACCGAAGCTTAGGTTTCAATGGACCTGGCACCGTATAGCGAGGGTCAGTTCTCGGAGATTGTACCATCGAACCGATGGTTAGGCCACCAGAGTCTGCATTGCCATTCGAGTCTCGAGTGGCCCAGCCGTCGGGGTTGGCGAAAGGGTGAACATCGTTTTGTTACCGGTGGTGTATCGACCCCAGACCTTCAGCAACGGCATCACGCTGAACGGCGTGGCCCAGAACCACGTGCAGGCGACGAGAACCGCGGCCTGCTTCGAGTTCAGCCGTCCGTCGATCGGGCAGGAAATGGTTCTGAACGGAAATCGAAAAGCGTTAAAAATCTGCCCGACAAGTTCTCCTCAAAGTATAAATCTTGAAACTTTTTTGAAAAACACTCCGACGCTCTGAGTAAGGAAATTCAGGTAGAAATTGTTGATTTTGAGTGGTCAATAATATTATCAACGAAGTGTACGGTTCGCGATGATGGAAATTGGAAAGATAAATTGTTGGAGAGAAGGGATGATCGATGATAGCAACCTGTATCGATCGAAAGCGATGGCAGCGTTGGTAATCGCCTGTCCCATCCCTGATAGGGAGCCGAGGATCGCGTAGATGTCGCAGCCTAATTCCCATCCGATCATCCGCTCCAGGAAGCAACTGATCAGGAACATGGGCATCTCGAACGACATCAACAAGTCGAACACCGCCAAGCTGACTATAAACATATTCGAAGCGGTTCTCAGCGATTTCGATCTGAAAGCAAATCCGAAGCAAGTCGAGGTGGTCCTCCAGGGTTAACGCTGGTCGGTAGACTACCCTAACGCGATCGATTCTTGGAGGAGGATTTCGCTTGTGCTCGAGGGAGGGCACCACTGCCATCGAGATTTACAACCACTAAGTTTTTACGAGATCTCTCAATTTTTGTATATTAAACTAATTAATTTTAATAAGTCCAACACGAAGAAACAGTATTTTTAGATACTCGGAATATTTTCACCATTTTAATTTCAATCTATCCTCGTATCTTCATATAATGAAAATGGATTGGTGCTATTTGAAACTGGAGAGAAACTAAGATAATTAAAGAATGAAGACGTACTATTTCCAATGTATTAAAATTATACAAGACTGAATTGTACGTGCATCTGGCTCTCATCTGCAGAGCAATCGATGTAGAATATTTTGATTTTGCATGAAAGTCAGCTGTTTATTAATCGTCGAGGAATTTGATTTAAGATTTATATAAACTTTCAGTAATTCACTAGGTTTCGGGGGCCATTTTATTGTGGACTTACGTGCTAAATATCCATATGACGCATCCGTTCCCTACGATGGACATTATAAACATCATGAAGTATATGAGCGCGAGGCCCATGTGCCAGAACTTGCCGGGCGCGATGAATCCCCTCCAGTGAGGGTGGACGAGGTCTGAATGTTCCGGTGGTACGTTCCATCCCAGGAACCTCTCTCGCATGGACGGGACATACCTGAACGGCCGTGAAAGAAAAGAGGAAAGAGCTTCAGTCCTCGATCTCGTGTCCGATCGAAACGGTTACCGTGGTCAAGGAGTAGTAGAGAAGGAAGAGCACGCACCCGCTCTCTTCGCCGACGAAGGCCAGCGGGCCGTTCAGGAGGGTGTCGTTGCGTATCAGCATCCCTACACGACTCGAAGACACTCGGTAATCGCGTGCACACGCTCGTTGCGCGGGAGCCCTTGATTGCTCGTCACAAATCGAACCCGTTCGGATTCGAATAGAAACGCACGACGATTGGTGTCCCTCTTGGCGAGGGTGGTTTGTAGAATCGAAGGAAAGGCGCGTGTAGTTAATCGATCGTCACACCGTCGCGGGGAAAAGGCTAGAGAAAAGGGAAGAGAAAAGGGAGAGTGTGTGTGTGTGTGTGAGAACGAGAGAGAGGAGAAAAGAGAGGAACGGTTGCGAGCAACTCTCACGACCAAAAGGATCAAAGGTGCCGGCGCACACGGTTTGAAGTGAGACGCGGTACAGAGGTCGTGTATACGTTCCGCAACTCACTTGACTCGGTCGAACGCGGCCCTTTCCTTTTATACGGCCGCGGCGCGGACTCGCGGGTCCCGAATGGCGTGCCGGTTGAGAGTTTAATTTGATTTGCGATTTACAAATACGAGAAACCTTTAGTTCGGCTGAGTCTAGGCGGTCACGCGAACACCGATCTCTCCGTTTCGTGAGCGAGTCTACGCCGTGGCTACACCCTACGTGATGCGACACGATGCCCTTTCGCGATCACTCTTAATCTGCCGTCAAGGCTGGCGGATCCGGCGAACGGTCTCGGATTGCGGAAACAGTCGCGGAATCTTCGGAGACGGAAGAAACCGATCTGTAGACTCACCGATCGGTATTTAGCCGTTTCGAAGTCCACCGTGGTCCTGCGACGAAATTTGGAGCTGCAATGCCACGCCTACTCGACTCAGACCACGCCTACCGGGTAGGGAAAGCTTAAGGCTGATTATCTCCCCTCGCCCTCGATCTAGACTTGTTACTATAACTTCACGCGCTTCTAATGGTAATGTAGAACACTGGACAGTGTTCGTGTTCAATAACAAAAAATAAAGACACAGCAGAGAGCTATTGTATTGTTGAGAGTCAAATTTCCATCCAACGGAGCCCCCAGTGCTTCAGAAATATCGAGGGCCATCAAGCCACGCCTACTCGGCGCAAACCACGCCCATTCAGGGTAGAATACTCCCAGTGAGAATTAACTACGCCCAGTCAGTGGAGAAAGAGGAACATAGACAGTCTTTCCGATACTATTCCAAGTTCGCACGCTTCTTGAACGTTCGAGGGTACGCGGATCGCCGGCAATGAATGGGAAAAAAGTATAATCGACGGCCGCGAGTGGAGCCGCGTCACTCGTCGGAATTACGAGGGTCCGGCACACCGCTCGGAATCGATTGGACGAACGCCGCGCTGTCAATCTCGTAATCGAGGGCTCGTTTCGTTATCGGTTTAACCGAATAACGCTCTCGAGCCGATCGAAAATTCGGAGAAATTGCGACGCGCGTCGGTCAGCGTCCTGAAATTTCACGCTGGCCGAGCGTCGGACGGCTGCGTCGCATCGAGTCGAGTCGCGTCGCGTCGTGCATCCCGTCGTGCTCGATCCCGGCGGCCACCGCGCCGCAAACCATTTTTACACGCGGTCACCATTTGGCGCCGCGCGAAATTCATCTCGGCGAGTGCAGTCGGTATATCGCGAGTATACTCTCCCGCTTTCCCGAAGCTGCCGCCGACCACAGCCTTCGCGCATCCACCGGATTAAATCATAAAATTGTCCGGGAACGGCCTTCCACGAAATTCCGCTGATTTACGGGGGCGGCTCTTCGGCGAGGTACGCCGATTCGCGCTCGCGAAACTGGCGCCCGCGAAAGCGCTCCTCCCACGGTCCAGATTGAAAGCATTTTCTTTCGCGGGGTCTCCTGTATCTGCGCCGACCATTCATCGTTTATTTAAAAGAACCATCCTTCGTTTCACTATTCTCTCCTTTAGATCTGTTCTGAAATGGCCATTTTAAAAACAGTTTAAAAATCGTCCCTCCACTCCTCTCGACACTTCGCTGCTCTCTAATAAAGATCCACCTCTAAATTACCAAACGAAATCAGCTAGAGCTGCGCTGAATCTCATATGTGGCAACCTAATACCATAGGAGCTAACTGGTCCTTGACTTCTCCCGAACAAATTACGCGAACGCCGACACTTTTAAAGCGGAAGCTCGACCCAGTACGTCACTGTTTCAATGCGCTGCCATTGCTCGTCAACTTAATCGCCTCGTCCCAGATTCAACTCCGTTCCAACGCACCGTGCTCTCTTAGAAGTACATCAGAGCTACAAAAGACTTTTGGGCGCGTGCACAGGCAAAGCATTAACGCGACGCAGCACGAAGCGACGACGCGTTTTTCACGATTCAACAGATATATTTACGAGCTTTGTTCGCCCGTGTAATTCCCGCGACTTATACTGCGCCGCCGGCATTGTCCGCGGCGAATATCCAGCGGGAAAATTGAATGACAAACAATGGGCCCAACCGAGGCCGATTATGGTAACAATGTGAACCGAGCGCGACCGGTAGCGCCGGTGCTCGTGCGCCTCTTCTCTCTGGATCGACGACCAAGCGATCCTTCTTCCTCGATCCCTCGTTGTGCGTCCTCGATCGTGGCACGGGAATATCGATCTCTGGGAAACTCTGTTCCGAACATCTGTTACGGCGAAACGAAATTTCTACTTCGCTTTTGGATTTTTTATGAAAACAATGAATAGGTACCATAAAATTATTATATTATTTCCAGTCTATTTTACGCACATTAAGGGAGAAAATGAACTTTCATTTCACTCCAGTTGGTTGCGATTCAGGTAGAAAATTTTTGTGAATAACGATACAATTCATTAAAAAAAAAAAAAAAAATGTACGACAGCCGAAACGGAGCGAGCATCGTGCCACGCATTAGTTTCAATAGTTCACAGCACCGTAGATATCCTGTGCTAATGGCGCGCCCAGCATGATAGTTTTAAAATAACTTTCGGCCCGTTCCAAGCCAGATCACGCGCGTCGTCTCTCTCCGCCGTTCCCATCCCTCTGAAACCTCTCTGGACCGGATGGTCCAGCACACCGTAGCCATCGTCTACTTTCGATGCTGGTTGTCGTTGTCCAGCTGATCGAAGCCGGGCGTTGCATATGGTTGGGAATGCATCGGCGTGGAGGACAATGCGTGGTCCCTGCGAAGAGACAAACATTTCTAAGCTCGTCGCCGCTTTGTCCGGCTCTCCCCTCGTCTTGGTCGCGCAGCGCATTCAAAGCAACAACAACGATCGATCGGTGGGATCGTCGCGAGTCCTACGGTCTCTCGCCCCCGAGCGCGTTTTAATCGGTCCCTTCGGTCCCTATACCAAGACTGACAGAGAGAGAGAGAGAGAGAGAGATAGATAGAGAGAAAGGGAAAATCGATCGGTAACCAGCGTTCGTATCCGAGGGCCGTCTACGGGATACCGTTTGTTCGTTTCGCCGATACCCTGTTCAAAATTCCGGCTCGTATCTCGCTGGATAATACGGCCTGTACACAATGCCAGACGCGATCGCGACTCTGTCATTATTTTCACGGTTCATTTTTTCTCGCGCGATCATCAAACGCGGAAAGCCTCGTCTTCGACGTGTACCCACCACGGGCGCTCGTTACGTCGATGGTTCCTCGAGCGGGCGTATCGCGTCGTTCCTCGTCCCTGGTATCGGTCGGGATCGAGGCGAAATAGTAACGAAAATTCGCCGGGAATAGGAATCCCGTGAAGTTCCCGGCTCGTCTCCGCTCTCGGCCCGGTTTCGACGCTCGACGAGCTCCACAGTATTGCGCCGCGATTCTCTCCTGTCCCCCCTGATTCACCCGGAACCCGGAGATATTCCCGTCGTAAACTGTCGCGATAGTCGGCCCGCGAAGCGGCCCGAACGAAGAACAAAGGAATGCAGATTGGAGAGACGCGGATTAACGAGGATTAACGGTAATTGGTCGGTCTCCGGTCTGGGTTGTCGTCGTTCCAACGCGGCGTCCGCGTCGTTAATGGTACCCGGGATCCTTGTGTTTCCCTCCTGTTTCTCGCGCGGTTCTCTCCTCGTTTCTCCGGTCTCGTTCCGATCCGCCGCGCGCCACAGCCTCCACTCGCCCTCCCCCCCGACCGGTCGGGCTGCAGATTGACACTTTTTTCCGATTCAAGAGCCATCGCGATTATTCAAATCGCGGCCCCACGAGGCTCGCCGGGAACGAGGCGCGACGCAGACTCCGCCGAATCGGGGACGAGCGACATCCAACGTCGGCGACAACGGCCCCCGTGCCACCCGAGAATTCTTCCCTCGTTACCGCCGAATCAATTCGGCTCCTCCCGTTAATCGTAGCCTCTCCTGCGAGACACCGCCGATTCCCCGAATACATCAGAATCCGATCGAGCTGCCGGAAATACCGACGCCGCGAGAAATCGCGACGCCGATCCGTCACTCGAGACATACCCGAGGACCAATCCAGCTATTCCGCACGGGTTTTTAACGAAGGAATCTCGTTTCCCGAACATTTGCACTCGGCTGACTTTCAACCAGCCCGATTTCCCTACGTCACTCCTCTTCGGTTGCACACTAGACACTCGATCTACATTCGCACGATTGTTTCCGATTTTTCGTTTAAGCGAAGCGCTTCTGTGATCAGTTTCGTGCGCGGACGATTTCCGAAAGGAAACTAGTGCCAGGGCATTTATGGACAGTTATCATATAAATAAATATAAACTGCGGATTTTATGCATTTATAACAAAAATGGGCACGCACAGTTTAAAGCAGTGGACATGTTATAAATATTTAAGAACATCGACGTATTAGTTTCAGCTTAATAGGATAATTAAAAGAAGAACACAATTTTTATTTTACTCCTGTGTCCTGCAAGCGCTACGAACATTTTTCATTTTGCATAAAGATCCGCGAGTAATAAATATACGTGGGTGTAAAGTCAAAAATCAAAATATCATGTATAACATTCATCCACATCGAAACAACTCCACAACTGATTGAAATGTTATATGAAATTCTGGAACAATTTAGCAGAAGAGAATCATGAGTTCTCTGAAAATTATGCGCTTTACTGTAACCGGACCGCGGGTTTCATGCAGTTACGCTAAAAATGGGTTGGTAAGGTGCAAAATTGAAAGGAGATTAGAAGAATTCAATGTTATATCTTGCAATGAATGAACCATCTGGAAGAAGTGATGAGGGAATCGTTAGGGGATGGAAGGACATTGCCGCGGACGTTTACCGAATCTGCGAAGCGGAATCCGATCGAGAAGCATGTTGCGATATCGGATCGGCATCGTACCGGTAGACCGACGCGACGGCGGCGGACGTATCCGCATAATTTTACGGGACGCACGTAAAATATGTGTCTGTGGCTTTTACGAGACGATATCGTATCCCGCGGCGATCTTTTTCCAGGTGCGCGAGAGACGTTACGTTATCGCGCCGGTCCTCTAATGTCCTGTCGTATACGCGGTCGATCTGCTTCGCCGTTTCCGCCATAGGAACAAAGAGCACGGGGATCTCGATGCAGCTTGTCCCCGGACCGAAAGATAACTCTGATGCATCCAGCGCAGGAGGTATCGAGGGCAAAGTGGGAGGGTGACAAGTGCCGTCGGACGATATAGTTTATCGAGCGACCCCCCTGGATTCTCTGTACGATTTCGACAAACCTCCTTCATTCCCATTCGGAAATCATTGAGACGCAAGCTCGGGGATCAGCGCGGTGATGTCTGATCCGAGTACCCTAATTTTAGCGGAATTCGAAAGAAAATCGTATCCTCTAAAGTTTACTGCTTGCGCATTTTTTTTATTTACTTATTTATACGGGTCGTTACAATCCGTTTGTTGGTAACAAAATTAATAATTGAGTGTTCACTGAAATTGCTAGGGATAGCCAAGCGACGTCTTTGAAAGGTGCTCGCGAATTGATATGATTGTTCCTCCGTTATTTCGAGAAGTCGCGCGGTGGTTTGATGTCGTTCCCCGCATTTCCAGCAATTTCCCAAGGCAGTACCGTTCCGTGGACGTCGAAGGAAGTTTTCGCGGTGCATTAGTAACAATCAAAGCTCGGGGATCCGCGCATCGGGGTAAAAAGCGAGCTGAAACGCTCGACCCAGGCAAACTTGACCAAAATGGTTCGTCAAGATCTTGGATGGTTGGTTCTCAAGCTACTCGTCGGGCGTACCTATTACCACATTTTCCGTTCTCCTCGAAACGCTTTGAACGCAGTTTCCCATCGACGATGCCGCCGGAGCAGAGCTCAGAATCGAGTCAAAACCGAGTCGGGTTTGGTACGTGCATTCGAAAAATCGCTAGACCGGCTGGAAACGAGTGAGCGAGCAACGCCGGCGAATATGGAAGGGGATTAAACGTTACCAAATATTATCGGAACGAGGAAGATAAGAGTTCCGCGGTCCGAGGTATCGATGGATCGAGAAGAAGACGCGTAGATTCAGAAAGGATAGCAAAAGTCAGCGTCACGTCTTTTCAGTTTACTCTTTAGCACGCTGGCCCCTGCTCCAGGAAAAGCCGAGAGAACCACCGCCGATCCGCTCGGTTTCAACGTGAAAATGCAAAGTCGAGGGCTGGCAGCAGGGCGCCGAATGTATAGGGTGTCTGCTAAGGTGCAGCTGGGGTGCGAAATTTTCGCACGCTAAAATTTCTTATCTGGAAATATACAATTTAAAAGGACTTTCGCGGTTCTGCACCTTCTAGGTTGCGAAATATCGCGGAAAATAGACTTTCTATCCGTAACTTTATGCTTTAACCTCTTGCCGTAACATTCTCTTTACAGCTACGGTGATTAAAACGTCTTGATCTCGAAAAATGTCGTAGAAGAGAAAGAAAATTTACATTTTCTGTATGGCTACATTTATTACTAAATCGTTGAAATTAAAATCATTAAATCTCGTGTTATAAAATCTTCGTCGCGAGTCTGACTCGGTAAAACACGGCAAGGGGTTAATAATAAAACCTGGTAGCAGTAACTTGAATTAACAATTGATTGAACAACACATTCTCCCAAAGAGTGACGCAATGGTCGGTGGATGCCCTCGGTTACCAGACACCCAGTACATCCCTCTACCGGCAGAAATAACCTCTCATTTGTTCGAAGACTGACGCGTGACCCTCTCTCTCCCTCTCTCCTCTCCTCGCGGTTTCCGTTGGTTCATCGGCCCTGTTCTCCGTCCCCAACCCACCGACCCGCTTCCCTCCCGACAAAGAATACGCGAGAGGGCGCGACCCTACCCGGAATAACGTCGATTTCGCGAAATTCTTCGGAAAAATCTCCATAATTTCGGGAATTGCCTTTTGATGTTCGAGATGAAAGAGCCGGGGCGGTGCTCGCTCGCTCGCTCGCTCGCTCGTTCCCGACGAGCGGTCTACCGAACCGTTCTCCGCCTATTTCTCTCTGTAACTTTGCTTCGACTGCTTTCGTCGGGCCTCTCTCGGACGTTCTCCGATGGAAAATTGTCGGTGCTCTAAGACACGCTTCTAGATCCGAGCAGAACAGAGCGGAGCAGTCTCTCGACGATTGGCCGTGGCTGGATCCTCTCGCGGAACGTTGAAACGCGAAAAATGGGACGGTTCGAGGATCGTAAGGACGATCGGGGAGGCGAGACGGAAGAATAATATCGGCGGCTGGTCGCGGGGTAGGGTAACCAACGTCTGTAGCCGGAAGCGTAACGAATTCGCCGCGTCGGAGGAGAGAATGGTAGGGGAAGGGATGAAAAAGCAAAGGAGCAAAGAAAAGATGCCATGGTGTCGTTGTCGTCGTCTCGGCAGGAGACAAGGAGGCGAATCAAGGGAAGGCAAGGGCGCGGCGTGCCGCGTAAGCTCGCGACAGAGGAAAATAACAAAGGGGAACGGCACACAATGCGTATCGGCGGGAGGGGAGTGGAGGCGGCTCTCGCATTTGCAACCGGTAAACGTGCAAGCGTATCCTGACCGTAACAGCGACGAAAACAGGGGCCAGGGGGGGGGGGGGGCAGGCGGCTGGAGGGAACCAGAGGGAGCCGGTGTGGGCGAGTATCGGTGAACGCTCGCGAATTGCCGCGCGACTACGCGCCAGCCCGCTCGGCTTAATTTAGCCCCGAGCCCCTCGTAGTTATTCGAGTGCCGACGACTGGCTCGCGCGGGACAGTTGAATCGCTCCCAGGGATTCGCCATCTTTTGTCTCGGCACAATGCCGGCCGAAGCACAAAAGTGACTAAGTGCCCGTAATACTCGCCATTATATGCCTCCTGCCGGTGCTACTTTTCTCCGCGTTGCGACTCGTCTACATTTTCCGCCCCGCGCGCCACTGTCTTTCTTTCACTCGCTCGTTCTTTCTTTCTCTCTCGCTCTCTCTTTCTTTCTCATTCGCCCGTTCCACCGCTACTTCGCTCTTTTTCTCGACTATGTCCCGCGCCACGCTTTCTCCATTTACGAGCCAGATGCGCTGCTCTGTCTCCCACGGTACCCGCAGACTTCTAAAGACGCGACTTTTTCGCATCCCGCAATTCGATTTGGGGTATGAGTAGCCTTGAAACGAGAATTGCCCTGGTTGACCTCATTTCTGCTCCCTGGAACCGTGCTGCGGAGAAGATAACGTTGGAGACGGCGATTTAGATGTAACCAGGACGGAAGACTGTGTTTATCATCCTCTTTCTATTTAGAGTAGGCGTGGCTTGTATCTGATAGGTGTGGCTTCTTTGCTGTCGCTCCGAACCGAGCAGAGTTGCGCAATAATTATTTTCGATTTTACCCGAATGTAGTTGTGAGTCGTATCATTCGTGAATGATTGAAAATTGTAGTTGTCCCTCTTTCATTCTAATAGCGCGTAATTCTAATCGACAATGAAGATTGGATAGTTATCGACGAGTGCAGAGATGAGGCTCGAGCAACAAGTGTTCTAGACTAACTGTAGAAGCAATATTTCAGAGCAATTAACACCACAGAATGGGATAGCAGACTATCCATCTTGCTCTCTGTGTGTAAAATGGACGTGGCTTATCCTGAGTAGGCGTGGTTAACCTGAATAGGCGTGGTTTCCTTGCTCCCGCTGTCTACAGAGCTAAATTGGTGTCCTACCAGGCGATCTATGTATACGACTGACTTGAATCTTCAACCTTACTGAGAGTTATTTATTTCGATTAATTTATAGCGTTAATATCCTTTTCCTTTACATATCTCGGAACAAGAAATACATCTCACAATATCCTATTAAATGTATTCGCCGATCTATTAGCTATATCTATTAAACGTGTCTGCTGTTGACCGATTGTCTAGAAACATTTGAATAATCCGGGGTGCCACAGCGAGTGACGCGATAGCCAGTCCCTTTCTCGCGAAATCGCTCGAATCGAATAGAAACGAATCGATCGCGTCGGAAACGACGTTGCGCCGCGTCCCCGATAACACGTCGTTCTTCGTTGAACAAGCTTACACGGTTAGTTAGCAGCCGCGATGGCAATTTATAAGGTCGTTGCCGGTTCGCGGAGCAAAGAGTGGCAGGGGACGTGGAAACGGAAGGGACGTCGGGACGCGCCCGATGAAAATTGATATAACCGCTGCGCGCACAACGTTTCTCGACGTGCACGCCCGTGACGTATAGCCGACATCTGGGAAAACTATACCGATCGGTCGACCGTGTGTACACGTTGCTCTCGTGCACAAGTAATTATTGAAACGAATCCCTTTTTTCGGTTGCAGCGTTTCGGGCGAGCCCGGTGTGTCTCGTCGCGTTTTTAAACCGCGAACGGTAATCGTCATCGATTCTCCGTTAGCGGCACTTTTAACGCTCTTAGGCGTCCTGCAGCGATCTCGGTTGGGGGAGAGAGGCAGGGGCTGGGACTCGGTTCTTGGTAATGGGTAAATTGCCGGCAATTCCGGCCGAGTCAGCGTCTCAAAGCTGTCCAGAATAGCGCGGCTGAATCTTCGCGGAAACACCGATAACGTCTCGGGGAAAGTTTCCCGTTGGCTCTTGGTGCGTTCCACATTCACGGCTCCGGCAAAGACCGGGGCGGAGAGGCAGGGGGGGGGCGGGACGAGAATCGGTGGGAGGAGGAAGCCAGAAGAAGAGTTCCACGAATTGTCTAACGGGAGGGTCGCGCGTATTCTCTCGCGGCTCAAGAGAAACCGGACTACTTTGGTCGCCGTCGTCTTCCTCGTTGACGGCGAACCTCCTCTGATCGTTCTCCTCTGATCGTTCTCCTCCGAACCGGCGTGGCACGGCGGCCAGGCAATTCTGACGAAGAGGAGCGCCCGAAATCGTTGGCCCGCCGCGATACTGCGGCATAAAAGTTCTCCCATTGTGTCCTCGTCTGCTTGCTAGCCGGAGCGGGAAATGTATTCCCGACTCGTTCCTCGCAAGTTCGGCTAACTGGAGCCAAACGCGCGATATTCCGTCTTCTTGCCACGCAGCTCCTTTTTAAACTTCATCCCGGCCGATTTTTTCCCGTTTTGCTTGAGCGTCACGTCGCTTAATTTCCGGGAGTCGAACTCGAAAGTTATCCCGATTGTGCGACCCCGCCCCAATTAGGACTTTACGCGGGCGCCGGCCAAAATTGTTTCTTTCCCGCGTGTTATGCGAGGGCAAAGTTTTATTGGCTAAAGTCCGCGGCGAGGCGGAGCTTCGCCGACTCCGCAGCCCCGGATAAGCCCGGCCGACGTCCGGAGTTTCGCGCGTAATTTCTTTTAAAAACGGATTCCCTCGGTTCCCTTCATCGGGAAACGATTTTAACGATCGCTCTTCGTGCTCCCCCTCTCCCCTCTCCCTCCCCTGCTCGCACAGACTCCCGGCTTAATTGGACGGATAACGTACACCGCCGAACGAAATTGTT
The DNA here is from genome assembly GCA_028455605.1 of Lasioglossum malachurum. Taxonomy (NCBI): domain Eukaryota; kingdom Metazoa; phylum Arthropoda; class Insecta; order Hymenoptera; family Halictidae; genus Lasioglossum; species Lasioglossum malachurum. The sequence continues at coordinate 31,855,999 of CM052313.1, forward strand.
CGTCCACCGCATACCTATCCTGTCCTGAAGTCGTCGCCGGCGCATCGGGATGACCTATCGGCGAGTCAATTTTCCACGGCGTTGATCCGTCAGCGATCCGCTCGAATTCCCGCCCTATCGATCTCCCGACGCGCTTTTTTTCCTGGTGTACCTCGAAACTTCCACCGCCCTTTACCCAGTCAGCCCTTTCCTCCACCGAGCTCTGGCCTTAACCGTCTCACAATATTCCCCCGATCCCATTATGTATGCAGATTTCATTCTCCTTGTCGATTCTTTTCTGATATTTTATCCCAGCCCATTATACGCGAATCCTGCAAGCCTTCCTCTGTACAGTGATCGATCCCTTCGATTTTCGGTTGTGTGGCAGCATCTTCTTTTCTCCGATCGCGATTGACCCCGATACAGCGATCGGTTCGTTCAAATTCCAGCGTCGATCAGTTTGCCAGTATTTTTCTTCGATCCCATTGTGTTCGTACAATTTAAACTTCTGTACAGATCCCGTCGATCCGACATTTTTTTCCGATCCCATTACAGCTCCTGAACACTTCAAGCCCCTTCTCTTATACGTTCCCCACGTACTACAATCTCCACTTTCTTAAATCCACGAGCTCCAATCCTTTCGCTCCCATTCAACAAGTTGCGATATCTTAGTTTGTTATCTCGATGTCTTTTGTTCAGCTAATAAGCTTGCCATGGAACTTTGTATGCAACGATCCTTCGATTCGTTGGATGATTGCAATGCTGATAATAAAGTCACTAGATCAGCAGAGCTGCTTCAACAATAATAGCATAGTTCCCTCGATGCCACGAAAATTCTGTCCAAATCATTTTCTCACAGAACAAACATTGTTCCAGCATCTGATGTCAGACTAATGTGATGCGGCCGGTACATTTATTAGCACATTCAGGGGGGAGCCTAACAATAATAATAACGACCCTGCGGTCCCCCAGAGTAAACGTTGAACGTGAACGAATCGGCTCGCGGTCGAAACAAATGAAGGGACGGGAACGACCGTCCGTTTCTTCGGTCCGTCGAAGAGGTCGCGGTGGAAAGAAAGAACGGCGAAAGGAGAGACGGAGAGAAAGATCCGTTCTCTTCTTCGACGAGATGGAGGATCTTGAATCTCCGCGGCTGCTCTCGGAATCATTCGAATCCGTCCTCTCCCGAGGGCGACCTATCGATTTCGCGGGGAAAAACGGACGAAAGTGTGAGACAGCTTCGGGACGAGATAAAGAGGGTCGTCGCAGGAACAGCGAAAGAAGGACCCGGGAAAAGGGGGCAGAGGAACGGAGAGAATCCGGAGGAAGGAAGACGGGAGAGAAAGGAAGGCGAAAGTAGGCGGTAAGCGGTCGATTAGAGAGCGTCTGATCAGGCCTATTAATCTCCGATCTGTCCGATACTATGCCATGAATTATGCATCGACCGAGCGGACGCATTGATTTCACAGCCAGACAGGGAAATATTATTCGAATAATTCAAAGTAATGAGCGGGAGAGAGAGAGAAAGGAGAGCGAGTAGCAGAGTCGGTCTTCGAGCAGGGCTTCATCCAATCCAGCGGACCGGTTTTTCGCGGCAATGAACACGCTCGACTCGATCAATTTCAGTGTTGTTCACGGGCGCCCGGCCAACCGACAACGTTCCGGCAACAAAGGGCCGGGCACAAACCAGACGAAATATCTCGATCTCGGAAACGGCGAGCACCCCGAAAATCGCCCAAGACACGCCGGCCCCAGCGAAAAATCGATCTTATCTCGCTGCCGCAGCACCAGCGTGTCGCGTTCCGCTCGGCTCAGCTCTGCTCCGCTCCACTCCACTCCGCTCGACATTATTCCGCGTAAGGACGGCGGGAACCTGCACCCACAAGTCCCTCCGTCGAAACAACGGATTCATTGTGAAACGTCTGATCGGAGTATATTACGAAAAAGAGGAAACCGACGACACCGTGAAACCGGGAGAGAAAGAGAGAGAGAGAGAGGCGAAATCGTCGCCGATCGAAGCTGCGGTAGAGAAAGAAAGGACGAGGGAAAGGAAACGGTGGTGGGGGTGGAATAAATCGGAGGAAGAAGCTCCGCGTATCGGATATCGTCGATAAATCGAGACCCGTAGGGGTTTCCAGGAGATTAACGGGGAAGTTTGTCGTAGCGGGTGCAAGCGGGACGCCACCAGAACACTTTTCTCTAATTCGATGGGAAGTTCCTTCGGTCCGATTCATCGGCCGACTTCCGCTGCGGCTCCCACGGATCTTGGTCAGCCAATTCCAGATTCGTCCTCGAACCGAAACTTCGGTAACGATTATTCCCCGTGAGCTCTCGCTGTCCCGCCACACCTCTTTCACTTCTCCGAAAAATCTGAGACTCGTAATGCCTTCTACTCCGTGCTCTGTTTCGTTTCACATTCGTTCTCTCCACCTCGGAAATGTTCGATAGTGTCTGAAATACACGATATTACAGCCGCGGTAATCTATTTTATACGTAGAAACAGCGAGTTGTAATCAGACTGCAGCGTATAGACTTCATAAGTAGAATCATTGAGTCATGAACAGAGGGGGCTATTCACCGGCGTGCCTCAATGTATACGCGCAGTAGAAACGGCCAGCCGTGATCAGACGCTTCCATTCAATAGCGCTCGGCTTCAAAAAATCTTTGACCTAATTTTTCTCGAACAGGAAGCCCCTCTGCCATCGAGTTATTCTTCGATGTGGAATGCATGTACAATTTCAGCAGTCTCTTAACAAAGGCACATGCGGAGTTTTCAGAACCGATAAAAGAGGAGGCGTGGACAGAGCTCGAGCACGAGCGTAAATGGATACAAAACAATAGAGCAGCTCGCAATCAGCTTCAAACAGAGTTTCCGGTTTTCACGCGGATTTATGGTCGTCTCTCGCCAAGTTGCTTAATTCTGCGGCTTCGTGCACACGCCGTTTCTGCTCCGTCTGAAGTATTATCTCGCCGGTGTCCCGGCGCCGCGGAACCATCGAGATTTTCCACTCGACGAAGATTTGCGTTCGAACGTGGTAGAATGATTATCAGCGCGGTTATTAATAGAACGTTCTGACGAAAATAAATTGTACTTTCGAAAAAGGGGGATCGAACGGGACTCGAGGCAGCCGTGAATAATGCAGTCGCAACCCCTGACATTACATCGCAGACTATTCGTCTGACATTTGCCGCTCCCGGGAAATATTTGTCCGATCTTACGGGGCACGTCACTGACGGACGGAAATACCGCGAGAGGCATCCATGATATAGCAAAAACCACGCTAGAAAGACCGAACTAACAGACGGACGTCTGCCGAGACATCTGCATCGTTTCGCCCGGCCGCATCGATAAACAAAAGCTCGCTCGCGTCCTCGTTCCACGGATCCACGATGTGCAGCAATCGAACTGCCAAAAAAGACGATGAAGAAGACGAGCCACGGATAGAACGATAACCTTTACCTAATCCCCCCATGAAAGATTCAGCATCCTCGAGTAACCCAGATCTGCTAAAAAATTCTTGATTGATCGACATTGACAATATCAATCCCCTTCGCCGCGCCGCTTAAATGGGGATCATTGATTTAATTACCGCGTCACTGAAATCAGGCGCACAATAAAAGGCCGGTGTCTCCGGAAGGAGGGCTCTTTGCAGCGGGGTTATAACAGAGATTGGAAATAGAATAACTTCGCATTAGTGGTTTTGGAAGGATGATTGACATCGGGGTTAAACACGAGCAGATAAATATAGCGGGACACGGTTAATCCGTGGAACAAGATGGCGAATCGACAAATGTATATTTAAATTTGCCGATCCAAGAGAGAAGGGGATCGAACAAGATTGAAGTTTCTGTTAATTATAAAATTGGGGACGTTCTGCCTTCCGGTTCTACAATTTCCACACAAAGTTCACCGGTTCGGCACACTGTGCGGATGTGTGGAAAGCGGACGAGAGGTTATTTCTATGACGAGTATCGGATAGACCGGTCGAACGGAGTACGGAGTTTTTACGGCCGCGGGCTCGGTTCTCGTAAATATGAAGGAGTTCCGGCGCAGGCAGCCTTAAAGACCAAGGCAAAAACGTGTTCGGAGACGAGAGGCGTTGCCGCGAGCACGATCCTCTTGCACGCCACCGCATCGCCCAGCCTCGTCCCTCGTCCATAAAACAAGAAGAGGAACGTTATCGTTGAACGTTTAAAAAATTACGTCGACGGGAGCGCTCTCCCGTCCGGGTCCTGCAGCCGGGTCCCCAGGGGTGCAGAGAGCAACGCCGCCGCGACACGAAACGCTCCGTGCATGCGATCCTCGTTTGAACTCGAGATATACACGGTCCCTCGCTCGTTGCCGGATCTTCTGCCGACTCGCGGGGCTCGCTCGCTTGTTCCTCGTCGAAACCGGATATCGCGGCCGACGCACCTCGCTCCAAGGAAATTCGAACCTATTCGACGCCGAACAGCTCGAGATCGATCGTCTACACCCGTCGAATCGATCCACTGCGACGAACTTTGTCAATCTACGCCACTCTCTTCCCGCTTTTCTGTTCTGCGACGCGTGCAGAATTTGTATCCATGCGTATATGATTCGGGTTGATTTTCAAGCAGCCCGCGAACTGTGGTTGCAACCAGAGAAAATTATGTTAAAGATATTGTTCTCCACAATTATCCACAGTCTAGCGATTACAGGCCACAGTCGTTGCGTCGACGGACTAGCAAAGGCTGGTGCAATCTCCTTTTTTTGGGGGGACTCGCGTCGACTTTCGGCGCTCCGGTTATCGGTGCACTCCACTTCGCCCGGATATTTCGATATCTGCACCCTTTTCCCACCGACGGAGGAATCGAGAGGCATTGTTACAGGCGAGCGACGCCGCGAGATCTCGCTCCCTCTTTCCCTGTGCCGGTCGCGTCGAGATAAATACGCGCATCTCGTTCGGCGGGGAGACGTCGATATATTCCGGTAACCATAACGATAGGGGCCTCGAACGCGCATTAAATCTCGTTCCGGCGCTGCGGAAGGAGAACGCCGATGCTCCAGGAGGCTCGAGGACACCGTTGTCTTTCTCACTCGTGCTCTCTCTTGCTCGTGCTCTCTGTGTAGCTTCGCGTGGCGGGGAAGCGTCTCGTCTCGCGTTTTCCATAATGTCGAGGAACGGTGCTCGAGTGGGCGACCAGCACGGTAATCTCGTATCCGAAGTTTCGCGACGAGAGCGCGAAACATAACTCGTTAGAGAGAGGGCCGAGGAGGATCGGAGAGGGAGATACAAGAGAGGGATGGGGCAGGGAGCATACAGGGGAGGGGGCTGAAACGGCCGGAACGAGAAGAAAAGCAGGGGGGCGAGCGGGAGTAAAGTGGAACAGGGACCGCAGACGGAGAGAGAATGCCGGGAGACTCCGGGTGCTGCACTCGAAGCGATATCTGCGGCTGGCAAACACTGGCTGGGGATCGTTGGTGACGAGCGAGAGCCGGTTTTGAAAAGAGGACAAGCGCGTTTTCGGCTGGGTGTTCCTCGCCACCGACGGGAATAACGCGCACGTACAGCGTTCCGCCGCCCCCGACGCAAATAGGAAACGAACGCGCGTCTAAAGCGAGTTAATGCGAAAGTTTTAATAAACGAGGTATCCCCGCGTGCTCTCACTCCTTCTCTCTCTCTCTCTCTCTTTATCTCTCGGTGCTAGTTAGTTTGAGACCGAAAGAAACGGAAAGACCGTGCGTTAGAGGTCGCCGGCGAAATAGCCAGTGGAAGGGAGTGGTTTGCACGGGTATGACGACGCCACAAAGGGAAAGGTTCGCCGGTGCCGGAGGGAAAGGGACGCCGGGATTGCGCGTCCCCCCGGCAGAAGGGGAAAGAGATACGGGCGGTAGTAGTCCGCAAATCATTTGCATAATTGATTAAAGACTCGTACTGGTCCTAGTGTACGCTGCGCCGCCACCCAACGCTGCCTGCCACTGCTGCAACGGAGTGCTCCAGCTCGGGACAAGCCGCGTATAACCCATTAAAAGGGCCGCCCGCGCGAGCGTTGCGGAACGCTCGAGGAGAGTCGAGCGCGCGACGTCTCGGCACTTAATCGCGTCGAAAACGGCCCAGCCATAAATCTTACCCGGGAGAACGAAAGTGCCCGCTAACGGATTAATGCGGATACAGCGTCGATGGACCGTGACCAACGCGCCGGCTAATTTCCTACCCGCTCGAGGCGACCGCGGATCCGCGCGAGCAATCCGCGTGTTTAAGACCAGATAATTGGACGCTCGCTATTTCATCTAACCATTGCACAGAGTCTCGGGGCTAGGGTGTTCTTAGCTATTAATGTGGGGATTAAATGCGAGATCACACGAGGGTAGCTGTGAGACGAGTGATAAAAAGATTCTTCACACCCGTAGCAAATGCGCGTTGAAAGTCGAGAGCATAATGTTGCGAAATGATATTTTAGAAAAATCGGTTATAGTCCGAGGTATGGTTTCTCGCACGTCGATCGCGGCCGGTTGGGTTCTCCCAAACGCGTGTCCGCGGGTTTTTGCGGGGATCCGCATCGTTTCTCGGAAAGTCCGCAGAGAATTTGGGGGAAAACATCGTGGAAAGCTGGCAGACGCCGTGTGTCTCTGTCCGTGGGCGAAACGGTTCGTTGATTTCTCGATACTCGGGTAAAAGGCTTGGAAGAAGCAGTCGCAGTCGCTGGGGCTTGCTTGGGGTAAGCCGAGAGGCCGTCGCAGACGATCGGTGATCGAGGGAGCAGGCGCGGTGCGGTGTTGGCTAGCCGTGTAGAGGGCTACGTGCGGGGAACGTGCTAGGAAATATGTATGCGCGGACCTGATACCGCGGCGCATACAAGATGTACCGCGATAAAAAGTGCATTTTCGACCTCCCATAGGAACAGCCGTCCGGACCGGTCCCTCCGTTCGCGGCGGCTTCGCTTTCCCGTTAATTCTTGCTCCACCTTTCCAACCACCGCCTCCTCATCCCCGAGCCGCTTCCATTTTCTTTCGACGTTCATTCGACGATCGATAAAACCGCCCGCATGTTACCACGGGATCGAGGATCTCTTCCCTCTCGTCTTCGGGTCGTCGTCCGTTTCCTGAAACGGTCCCGGCGAATCGGCCACTTGTTGACGACTCGTGGCAGACGATTGGCACGCGTCTATAAATTAAGCTCCGTGACAGGGTGGACCAATTAATCGAGATGAGCAGAACGTGAATTGTGGGCAGAGCGTCGCCTCGACCGCCTCGTAAATCAAGCGTCAAGCAACGAGCGCTCGCTAGACACGGTATCGCGCCTCGCTCCTTCTCCTCGCCTCGACCCGTTATTGCTCGTCGACGAGAACGGAAAACCGAACCGTTGGGAAGGGAACGGGCCGACGACTTACTTGTTGATACGCCGTCGCGTAGCTGTCGAGTATCCGAGAGCTCGCTCGCTCGCGCGCCCTCCCAAACCGGTTTTATTTTTCCCGCGGTAACGAGCCGGTCGATATCAGTATCGACCCGCGAACGCCTCGTCTCGAGAAGCAGGACGACGACGAAAGCTTCTCCCGAAGGAATTGGGCCAGGAAGATAGACGCGAAGCTTTAAATCTTTTACCGTGCTCAAACAGATTTTAAGGCGTGTGCCAAATTCGGAGCACGGTGATTTCGGTCTGTCTCGCTGCCACTGTACAATGCAGCAATGACACTTTTTGTCTATGTCCATTTAATTTCCTTCGGATAGGCGTGGTTTCATCCGAGTAGGCGTGGTTCAGTTGCTCCTACGGCTCAGAATAGGAAGAACTTCCAGGAGTGGGTGTTCCCTGCTCCGAGTAGGCGTGCCTTGGGCTGCATACACATACAAAGGACAATCTGAGCCGTCGTATGACCCACATCGATCATGCAGTCCCCAGCTCGCCGCGTTCTTAACTATACGCGGCCGCGAGACCGGTAGATCGAGCTGCCACGCGAGAATATACAACGATCGGCTGTCGTGTCTCATGCTCGCGTACGCTTTTACGACGTCGCCCGGCTCTCCTCTGTCTTCCTATCGAGAAACGTTACTGATTCTCCCTCCAGTCAACGATCTTGTTCGGGTCCGCGACTCGTCTCGCGGGAAAAGGTACGTTCTCCTCCTACTCCTCCGCGGAGCTATGGAAAAAAGAGGAACAGCGCTCGATGTCGTGCCTCCGCAAATACGAATAGATTCCCCGAACGAAAGAGGGCGGGCTGACGGTGGGAGCAGTGTATGGAGAAAAGTCGAAACGCGCGAGTCGTAAAATTCTGTTGAACGAGCCTCTCGATTACTCGTCCCGATCCCGAACAAAACCGTTCGAAGCAAAGTCAATATAAAAGGCACGGGGATCACGACGACGACGGCGAGACGGGGAAAGACGCGAGGCTGTTCGACCCGCGCCCTGCAGGAGAGTATAACACGGCCGCGAGACGAAACGAGGAAAAGAGTCGATCCCCTCAGCCGAATACACGAGGAAAGAAAGAGCAAAAGGGAGTAAGAGGGACGTAGAAAGATGAAGAGAGAGAGAGAGAGAGAAAGAGACCGGTCCTCCGGAGTTACCTTAATTATTTTCTCTCCCCTCGGCACGGCCCCTCGGCCGCGGTCGGTTAGAAGTCCACAGCCAACTCTCAAGAAAATTACAGGCAGCCTCGATAAATATTAACTCCGTAGCCGGGAAAGGTTGTGAAAGCTACACCCTCGAGTTCGGTCTCCCGCCCTCCCGAGCCTCCTCCGGCCTTCTTTTCCCTCTCCTTTCCGGCAGGTTACGTTTCAGACGGTCAGGCTGCCTCGAGCCGGTGCAACAGGGCGCGGAGACGACGGACGCGCGCGACGGACCACCGTCGCGACGGAAACCAGAGGAATACCAGACACTCCCGGAAGATAGACAGAGAAACAGAACGGAGAAACGGACCGTTGAGGTCGGGCACACCGAGTAGAAGAGGTTGCCGCTGTGGCGGGCCGAGAACCATGGTCGATACACCTATACACCCTGCGGTCGAGGAACGTCCTTATTTATTCGGATAAGCAACGGAAGTCCCCGCAACCGGCCAACTAGCTTTAAATTCTCGAAAACTCGGTCGACGCGGTTGTCGCGCGTCGCGAACCGACGCACATCGCGATCATGCCGTCGTAAACCTGACCGACTGGTCACCTGCGTATCGCGTGCTAATTAATCTGCTTCCACTGACATATTTAGGGCTCGACTCCGACCAATCGTACGCACAATGTTGCAATGCATGCACGATTTACCGCCGCAGAGACAGGCTTAACCATTTCTGATACCTGCGTCGGGTTAGACATTCACTTCTATTACTTGTAGTCATCTATTTTGAGGATTTATATTAGGTTTGCAATACGAATATAATTTGACACTTTTTATTCAGCAAGAGAAGCACTTTATCTTTCAATGAAACTGAATATATGAAGTCCAGAAGATATATTTGGTAATCGATTTTCTAATTGAAGCGTTCGGCACATCATCAACGTCACAAGATTCAATGGCTTCGTTTTGTAGGGTTAAATAATTTAGCGAAGTCCATATCGGAATAATTCCGGTGTCCGATTTTCCGAGCGAGGAACAGATCAATATTCCACGCTAATAGAAGAATAGATTTTCGATGCGATATGTCCAGCGAAATGTAGCTTTGTTAACCCGTATTATCACGGTCCGATGAAATGTCGTGATCTTTTCAAAAGCACAACCGGATTAATTTATTTAATGCAGATTCCTCTATCGAATTAACAGATTGAAATCGATTTTGTTCTGCTGCATTAGAGGTCGATTGAACCGCTGGCCGATCGACTACATTTTCGAGCGGATTCATCGGTCCGCGAGGAGTAATTATTAGCTCGAAGTTACATAGAGCTTGTCCCGATAGTTCGCCACAACGACGTCCTATAATGGACGTTTTTAAAAATGTTCGGAGGGGGTCGATTAAATTAATCAGACTGATTACCCGATCGATCCGCCGGCGAATGGAGTCGGTCGGATCGTAACTCGCAAACAGTCTGCAAAACTCTTGCAAAAATAAGTGAAATAGAAATGTAATACAATGCACGACTGCTTCAGCGTACAGTTAGGAGCAAAACTGATCACTGTGATCACACACACTTTAAATCGGAATAACTTTTTTGTGAATGGACCAAACGACGAAAAAATATGTTGAAAAAATGCATTTGGTCGGAATTATGAAAAACAATAGTAAAAATTGATTTTTACGACCTTTTCACCTGGGCCAATAACGAAAATTTAGAAAATGTGTTCGGTCGACTTGTATAAATTGCATACGCTCCGAAAATTTCATTGAAATTGGTTAATTGGTTTACGAGTTATAAGCGATTGAAAGTGGTAAAAAGGCAGGAAACCTTGAAAAATTGCAATTTTTACCACTTTTGATCGTTTATAATTCGTAAACCAATTAACCAATTTCAATGAAATTTTCGGAGCGTATATGATTTATACAAGTTGACCAAACACATCTTTTAATTACTATTGTTTTTCACAATTCCGACCAAATGCATTTTTTCAACATATTTTTCAGACGTCATTTGCTAAACTAATTCATCTAGACTTACAGTGAAACTGAAGTCGTTTGGTCCATTCATAATAAAGTTATTCTGATTTAGAGTGTGTGATCAGTTTTGCTTCTCTAACCGTATACTTGAATAAATCAATATGTACTTTCAGTGTACAACATTCAGGAAATTCTATTGTAGGAGACTGAGAGGGAAGTTGAATTAAATTTTCGTAATAAATAGACAAAATTCGCTGTCTATTAATTAGTATTCGCCAGAGGTGGACTGTTCTCATGGATTCGCAGCTCATCGTTTTACTCACAGCTGCCTCCAGATTCCTTCTCACTGGTGCGAACGATCGGCTGACCCTCCGAAACCCGAAGAGGCGTGCTAGGTTAAAAGACCGAGGTCGATTATCGAGCGTGGAGCGTTCGCCACGAGCCGAGCGCGTCTCGCTTCGTTTAGCGACCGCACAGTTACACGCTGAACGCAGTCCGCTAATTACGAATTCCGCACGGGCCGTCGGTCGCGTGACAGAGCTGGTCGCGTCTTCTTCGAGCTGGTTTCGCGGGACCAGGTCGACCGTATCGATCCATCGCATCCGACAATAATTTCCGCGCGATCAAAATTTTTGTCGCCCTAGATTGTAGTAGCTGGACCGAAATCAGTATAAATACATTTATTCAATTTCGACCACGCGGTCAAGAAATGGAGCTTCATTTACATTATTCATCTTCGCTCGTCCTTCCATATTGGATTTCATTCCATATCCTCTCGTGATATTAATCATTAACGTCTTCTTGCAAAATAAGGATCTTATTCCCAGGACTTCGCGAATAGCAACTTCATTCTCCCCAGTCTGTACAGTGCGAGAACTTTCTGCAAAGCCATAAGACTCGAGAGGAAATTAGTAGATTGGCTGATCAGTCCTGAAATCTTTCCAGAACGATCTTTTCCCTAAAACTGTCAGTGCGGCGACAATTTCGTTTCCCCCATTCTGTGTCCTAGGGTTAGGATCTTCCTCAAAATCTATACGGATCTATAGCTGCTGAGGATCGTTGATATCGTACGTCCTCCTCTCGGAAAATCTTGTATCGACGATTTTATTCCAACCGAGGTTACACGATGCTCGCCGGCTAAATATCGACGTCCAGGTGTTCGCAAATAGCAACTTTATTTCGGTGGAGCCGGGGCCGTCGTCGACGCTGCCAGCCATCGGGAACGAAGACGAAAACGGAAACGAACGGATGAACGAGGGAATGGGGTTCGGGGTGTGGAAAGAGATGGAGAGAGACAGAGACAGAGAGAGAGAGGGAGCGGATGAGCGTCGATATTCGGACGAACCGCCAATAAGGAGAACGTACGATTCCGAGAGGGAACGGTGTTTCGAACGGCGCAATTTCCGAACGGTCCGCCTCGCGGGTGTCCCTTCCTCGGAGAAGCGGATCGTTTATCGGCCCTCCGGTGGTTCGATTAATGAACGGATAATCGATTTGCGCCAATTCCGTAGAAGCCGTCCGTCCTCGGTCGCCCGGGCTACCAAAGTACAACGTCTTTGATGACGTAACCGCAAATCGTCGGGATCGACGCGATACCGAAAAGAGGGTGACTCTGTGTGTGGGTGGTAGGACGGGTGGTAGGACGGGTGGGCGGCTGCCCGTGGAAAAGGTCGTATGGGCCATAAGGGGGAGGGGGGAAGAGGGGAAGGGCGCACGTGGTTTTCCAGCGAAAACAATTTCGCTGTCTTCTCAATCCGCTGCAAACCACAATGGAATTTATCGTCTATACCTATGGACCGGGGATTCGTACCGCAACTGTTTTCAAAGGAGCACCGCAACCGGCGTAAAGGGAACGAGATTTCAACGCTTTCCCGGGGTGCGTCGCTCCGCTTCCTCTCCCCGTTGTATACACAAGCCTACACCTCGCGTCCGGACGCGACCCGACCCGACGCGACGGCAACGATTTTATCCCGTAGGTTGTTGGTTCGATAACACGTGGATCGGTCCAGTCCCCCGACTCCTCCGCTTTTAATCGGTCAGACTCGGTCGCTCCATCGAGAAAACCCTCCGCGCGGAGTAGTCCCGCATCGGTCTCCGCTGTCGAAAACCAGGAAGACGCGTCCCTGATAAAGCCTGCCGTTACCATACCGTACCGTAGCGTACCGTTTTTGCCGCCCCCTTCGCGATTTTTCCTCCTTCGCCGCATCGACGACCGAGTTTTGCTTTTTCGCCCGCGAATCGGACGGGAAAAGCGATATCGTCCGTCGGGAGTAGGACGTGCGCGAAACAAACGAAAAAGACTCGCCCGGCTTTGATCCGGACGAGGGTTCCCTTTCGACGTCGAACACGGTACTCTCTCTCTCTCTCTCCCGCTCGCTCTCTTTCGTTCTCTGTGCTCCTGTCTCTCTGCGGTGCGGCGAGGCGCGCGGAGAGCGCGCGGTTAACGATTACCATTATCGTTACCGTAACGAACGAAATTGGCCATCGCGTCAGTTTCAGTTTGCGGAACAAAGTGACCCATGAAGAAGGTGGGGGACGGTGGAATGGCGGCTGGAGCTAGAGAGGCCTAGAGGGTCGGGAAAAACGATTATCCCGTTACGTTTTCATGCCGGCGATGGATCCCACCGCATCCCGCAACGGCGGTGCCACGCGAGGCAATGCGTTTGTTTCTTTCCTCGAAACAGATGGGGGGAACAAGAGAAAGAGAGGAAACCGTGAGCCAGGGTGGAGAGGCCGGGGAACGTCGACGAATCGCCGGGAAAAGAAAACAGCGGAAAGTTAATTTCTCCTCCGCTTTCGCTTCCTACTTCCGTCCCTTTTTTTTCCATTCACGAAGATTTCCCCGCGGAACGCGTTTACAAACGACCGAGCTTATTATCGCCTCTAAAGCGTCCCTCGAATCCAGTCGCGCGCGTCGCGCTCCCGGTGAAAATGGAATAATTGTTTCGTCCGTCGACCCGTCCTCTCCTCTCCACCCCCACTTTTATCTCTGTCTATCTTTCCAGCGGAACGTCGTGGCCGAGACGCGCGCGATTTAGCCGCGATCGATCCCCCGCGGTCCTCGTGCGCGGCAGGACGTTTTCCACAGGACGTTTGATCGGTCGAGATCTCGATTACGCGGCCCGACAACAACAACTATACGTTCCACGCGGGAACGCTCGAATCGATCGAGAATCCCGTTAACGCGCGCCGACTATTTTCAATTTGCCCTCGGAGAAAACTCGAGCCGCTCGAACGGAAATGGGACGCGTTCCCGGGGCCGTGAATACTAACAACAATCAGAGTGGAATTAACTATTGTTTCGTATCGATCCACGTTCGCCGAGTCTGGCTGGCAACAGGGCCGGATATTGATAATTACGCGGGACACGGTGTTGTACCGGGTGTCGTTCCGTTACGCTCGAAAACCAGTCTCGGCCATCCTCCCTTTGCGGCGCGCTCCGCTTGTCGCTGCCGCACCGTCGCGGTCCAAGTTTCGCGAGACAGTGATATAGCGACACTCCGACGAATGCTACGGAACGATCATTGCACAGACTGGATCGAATGGAAAAAGCGAGATAAAGTAGATACTGCGAGAATAGGTTTTCCCTCCGAATGTCAGCGTTGAGAATTAGAACAGTGACGATGACCGAGAACTTTTTTAATATTGTACGGATCATCTGTTCTTGATATAGCACGTTTTCTCGTTTCGCATTTCGTAAGTTCTATTCAAACTAAGGCTCTCACTTTCAGGAACTTTCCTTCATCCGTTCTCATTGGAACATTTTCTAACAAAGTTCTCTATAGTTCGTGTTTGACGTAGTACGTATTAAAAAGTTCTATAACTCTTCCGATCTCTGGCCTGGACAACTGTCGCTGTTTCAACGTCGAAACCAACACTTGACTTCCCGATCCGGAAGGTTTACATGATTTTTTACGATCAACTTCCCGTAACGTTCCGGCTTGTAATATCGCGCGAAATGTTTTGTTAATAGATTGTAATTCAGAGGAACTTCACGATGAAACTCTAATGACGTCTCGAAGAGAAAACAGCGTTCCAGTTTCGTCTCCGAAAGCAGGTTTTGCCGGGAAAGCTTTTGACTTTCATCTCCTACAAAATCCAGTTCGAATATAGGAAACCCAACAAGTTTCATTCACCATAAAATACGACACTGTTTCAACGTCAACGTGAATATATTAAAGCCATTGACAGAGTACACGAACGACCGTTTCCACTCTAATCTACCTGATTCGTTACACGGTTTCCGAAAGCCGGAAAAATGAGCCATCGCGAAAAGTCTTTTCCGTATTCTGTGATGTTTAAAAATAGTAATTATGGATACAGCTATTTTTACGTTCGCAATTCAATGCCAATTGAACGGGTAGGAGTAATACGAACGCGGTGAGAAGTTGCGGGCATCGCTACCAGTAAACAGATCAAATTAAATTAAAAATGAGTCTCGAACAGAATCTCGTTACCACCGCGATGAGATTACGAGTAACGAGGTGCGGTAATAAATGTGGAGATGGCTCAATAATCTCTGTTCGCTCTACAGCGCCGTGGCAAAAAGGGTTAAACGAAGCTTCCCGAATCAATTGCAGCGTTATTCTATCAACCCCCATTTCAACACCGTCCAGAACTTCCTTGTAATAAATATGAAATTTCGATCCTCGCTATTTTCACCCCTGTACTTCGAAAGACATTATTATTTTCAGCTGACCCAACTCAGTGGAAAGACAAATAAATGTAACAATAGCTTGCGCGTCTCATAATTAATGCTCGACTGGCATGTGTCCACGATAACCTAGATTTCTAAACGAATCACCTAAAATCCAATTTATTACCAGCTATGATTAGCTGTTTATATTAAGCCGAATAAGAGGATTGACATTGACTTCTAGGAAGTGGGTTGAACAATCTGCAAAAGAAAATTTGAATAACTGTAATTTTTCGGAGTAAACAGTATGATAAATTTTGTCTGTCCAGATTCGGTTTCATTAAGCGAATTTCTTTGTGGAAGATTGTTATGATGTAACTGATAAATGGAATCAGACAGAGAGGAGAACTAACAGAAGCTGCTATTAGGATGTCAGTGTGGTATCACGTCGAAATGATCGTTAAGCTTAAGAAATTGGAGTCGGATGCATTCGCGTGCGATCTCTTAGGATAGCTTTGGCATTCCCGTCGAATCGGAAAGCACCACAGGCAAATATCCATCGACCTTGTCGAGTGGGATCCTCCGAGGAATCGAAGAGGATACGGATCGATGGAGCAGAGCGTAACAGCGTCGAAAGCCGAAGATCAGCTATCGGGCCGCGGCGCGCGCGGTGTGCACTGGTCGGTTGTCAGACAGCTCTCGTTCGAGTGTCGGCCGCGTGCGTTTTGCACCTGGCCGGGCCGCAACGCGCACGCGCCCAGGTGCACGACCCACCGGCGCACACGGAGCTAAACTGGCGCGACGTCGAGCTTTCGTAGTCGGCATCGGCCATCCGCGACGCGAACTTTCACTCGGAGACGCTCCTCGCCGTGCCGTGCCGTGCCGGGCAGCGCCGCGACACGCCGCGACACGTCGCGACGCCGTTCTACACCGCTGAGAACAATCGCCGCCTCCAGTAAGGATACATCGACGATCCCAAAGCACCCCGGACGTCCTCCAACCCCGGCCGCCGATTTTTCGCCGGTTTTTATCCCTGATCTCGAACTTCTTCCTTTCGGTTTGGGAACAGTTTAAACATTTTCTGACACGCCGCGACTCTGTTACACCTGTCTGAAAACCTTCCGCGACCAATCGCCGCTTCCAGGAAGGATACATCGGCGATCACAAAGCACCCCGGACGTCCCCCAATCCCGGCCGCTGATTTTTCGCCGGTTTTTATCCACCGGACTTGCGACCCCCGGTCTCGAACTTTTCTTTCTTTCGGTTTGGGAACAGTTTACAAATTTTTTGACACGTCGCCACTCTGTTACACTTGTAACGAAAATCTTCCGCGATCGATCGCCATTTCCAGGAAGGTTGCAACGATCCCGCGTCCTCCGACGCGTACCGGAAGTCCGCAAACTTCTTCCGCTGATTTTTCGCCCGGTTTTATCTACCGGACCTGAGACCGCCAATCTCGAACTTCTTTCTTTCCGTTTGGTACCTTCTTATCATTGGATTTTCTCTCACACTTGAGAACAGTTTCTTAAATTTGTTGACACGTCGCGACTCCGTTACACCTCTCTGAAAAAATTCCCCGAGCAATCGCCGCTTCCAGTCTACCGGAGGTCCATCTTCGGACCTTCTTTCGATCCCGGACCTTGGTCAGAGCGGTTTCCCTTTCGTCAAGGCCCCCGGCGACCTGTCGCTCGACCGGGACTCTGGATTCGAGCATCAGTCGTTTGCAACTTTGATAGATCGTCTCGGAACGGGACCATAATCCTCCGTGTCGCAGCGATCGGTTTAAATTTTCAAGCAGGTTTGCTCACGGTGGCGCACGCTACTGAATACTCATAAGTATTTGCCTCCCCGTTGAGGAAATATTGAATATTTATACTGGAAATTTTACTCTGGGATTTCTCCGCGGGCCTGGATCTATTTTACTTTGTTCCACGCTGAGGGAGATCGGATGTTTCGCTGAGTATTTCGCATTAATAACCGAGAATTGTCTTTTGATATGGTATCGGCAAACATTTCAAGCTGTTACGATTTCTAAGAAAGTGGAGATCGCTTTTGACATTTGTGACAGCAATTACTCAGATAGTTGGCTCTTGAATAATTGAAGGAACACGTTTATGGTTAGGACTGGCGATTTAAGGAGTACATCTTCGTTCCCAAAGGTTGAACCGAGTGACACCACGCTTTTAACCAGTGCTGCATCATTCTCGCGTCACAGTTGAGCAAGAGGCGTTCAAGAATTCCTTGGAATATTAACGTATTTCTTGTGCTAATGTATTATGTCAGTGCAGAAGTCCGGTACCTCGTTGTATTTTAATACGATATAGTGCACTGACCCGAGATACATTCGAATAAGTAATACTTGAATATTGCAAGGGATTCTAAAACAATTCTTATCCATCCTTGTCACTCCTTGTATTTTAATATCGGGCAGGAACTTTTGCACAGACCTAGTATATCTCGTCGTCTTAGCATACTTTTTCTGGTATTCAACAAGCTCACCCCGCATTTCAATAGATTCCTTGCAATGTGACTTATTATTTCAACGCTTCCCTTGCCGTCTCTCTACACTTTTCCTTGGATACAATAGATTTCACCAAGTAATTCAAGAGATTCCTCATACTGTATCTTGTTACTCTAACGTTCCGCCATCTGTGCACCCTTTCTCTTGTACCGAATATTATCCTGCAATTTATCTCGCAATCCAATACATTTTCTGTAATGTATCTTATTTTAATGCATCCCCTACCACCGTTGCAACATCATCCCGCAGCCATCGGATTAAACAAATCCCCAATTAACACCGTATCTACCGGAAGCCAATTACTGGGATTCTCAGTGATAGTGCCGTACCCAAACGAAGCTTAGAAATCTTCATTCGCATAAAATTCTGTTATTAAAGGGTGACTTGTTGGTTTGAAAAATTAGGAGACAATCACCGGTAGATAACGTGTTGAATAATCCTTAGGCCGCAGGGAATCCTGATGATCGGTGACGTCCGCCTCGGCGAGGGCAATAAAATCTGGTTGATCGAGGCTCGCGTTCCTCGGGCAAGTGGGAAAATCCACGGGAAATTCGGTGCGACTCCGGGAAACTCGGGGGGAGACCGTGGTGGAAGCGGCTAAAACGAGTGGTTGCAAAGTTGGATACCGGTTCGGGGAATTTCATCTCTGGCAATGTGTCGACAAATCGTCTGGCACGGTCCACCCTTCTTTGAATTGGAAAGGGAATAGTCTCGAATCAATACACATATTCGCGTCATACGTGGCACACAAGGTAGGCGCGTCTCTCTCTCTCTCTCTGGCTACGTGGGAAGCGAACACCAGCAACGGGGAATCTGAAAAAAGGAAAGACAGGAGAGATCGCGTGCTGGACGTTGGCCGACGGCGGTGTTGCACGTGTCACGACATTGGAAAAACAAAAAGGCCGAGGACTACTGGCGGAGCAAAAGCTGGTCCGGCTAAATAATTCGGCGTCCGGTCGGCGGTCCGGTGTCGGCGCGCTTCCGGTTCGAAGTTTGGCGAACGCGTATATCGATTTCCGGCGGCGTCGGCGACCTGGATCATCGGCGCTCGATCTATAACGCGAGACTCGCGACAGAGAGCACCGAGAGAGAATCGAGAAGCGTGATCGATCGGCGTGTGCGCGCGTGGACGCGTGCCACGCGTGCACGCTCCCTCGTTCCTCCGGGCGAAAGACACACGTGCGCGTTTCCCAGTCGAAGAAGCTCGGAGCTTTGGGCGAGATTGCAACAAGTTGCATTTAAAAGCCGTACCCTCCGTACGCCGGCTGGCTTCCTTTTTCTCTTTTCTTCTCTCGCGGCATTCCTTTCACCCTCGCTTCTCCCTCTCTCTCCGCCATGCTCTTCCGTCTCTCTTTCACTCTCCCCCTCGGTTCGTTCATTCTGTGTCTGCTGTAGCCACCAACGAGCTCCTGTTTCTCATTCTTTTGGTTCCGTGGCTCTTTTTCCACGACGCTCGAAAGCCGAACACAGGTTCCCTCTCGTCACCCCTGACGAGCCCCGCTATCGTAAAGAGAACTCGCCGGGCGTGTTCCCTCTCCGCCCACACGCTCTTCAAGTTTCACCGGCTGTCGTTTAACCGGATCGGTCAATTTCCCGAGGGTAATTATCGGGAGAAATAATTTCCAGGATCGAGGGGCCGATCGACAAATCGCGTACCAACTTCGTCTTTCCCATTCTCGTGTATACTACTCTGATTCTCTCGCTCTCTCTAGTCACTCGAATCTGCTCGAATCTCACGGACGAGACGCCGCGACTGGATATCCCCGGATCTTATTTTTCGTTGACGCTGCGATCGCTGCGAGAGATTCGACTGAGAATTACCCGTCCTCCCAGCGGGTCTGTCCCGGTGCCAAACTATCGCGCTATCGTCCGCTCAGATCGGATGACGCGGCGTTACTCAAAAATCGCGGAAACTTCGGAAATCCCCGAGTCGTTTTTAAACGGTCGGCAATCGTTCTTCTCGGCTGCGAAACCCGAACAATCCGACAGAGCCCACTCGACGGAAAGTACGGGGAGTCCGTAATACTTGCCAGACTCCGATCAACGTCTCCCTCCATCTCACCCTCCGCTCCCGTGTTTTCGCGCGCGTTCATCCCGAACGCTGACGCCCAACAGCGGCCGAAAGCTAGAACGAGATTTCGGTAAACGAGGTTGAATTACGAGCGCGAGGAATAACAGCGCGCGATTCGATTAACCCGCCGCGTAATTACTCTTTCGGTTGATTTGCCGAAAAATTGCGATACCGTGAAAGAACTACAGTGGCAGCGGAGTTTCGCGGACCCCCGAGCGTTGGCGAAAGTCGAGCGTAGCGGCCGCGAGGGTTGCAGTCGTCCGGGGCGGGGGAAGTTCTCGAGCGGATCGCAGTGATTGTGTGGAAACGTGCGTGTTTATCGCAGGATAAACGTGCTCCGCGGGACGGTACAGCTGCGACGAAGGATAGGGGACCAGGAGAGAACAGTCTACCAGCCGTTCGAGCAGTTTCACATCGAGGAACAGCGACAGGAGCTCGACGGGTCTCGGAGATTTCGGCGCGCAAGCTAGCGCGAGGATCCCGAGGATGGATCTCGCGCTGCTCCTGTTCGCCATGCTACTCAGGCAAGCGGGTGAGTCGATTTCATACACGAATCGAGCCCCCTCCCCCCACGGTTCCGATCGAAACGTTTTCCGGATACGTTTTTCATCCGTCGTTCGGAATTGCGTTCCCGAGCCGCGCTGCGACGACCAATTTACCGGGAGAGCATTCTCTCTGTTTCCTGGTTCTCCCCCTCTCTCTCTCTCTCTCTCTCTGCCTCTCGAAAATCTCGCGCCGGACGGACTTTTCCCGGCGGTTCGTCTAATTTGAAAATGGCCATTTGCCTGTGCCGCTTCTCCGATATCGCCGACCGTCCTCTCTGCCTCTCTCGCTGAATAATCTTCTCCGGCGCGGATGGAGCGTCCGAGAGAGGGACCGCGAATGCTGACTACCGTTTCGGGAAAAAGGGACGCGGGGAGGAAGGGCCGGCGGCGGCGGAACGGTTTAAAAATGGCACTCTTTCTAATTACGTTCCGTCGTTTCTTCCGCGTTATCGCGGCTTTTCCGAGGGGAGCCGACGCGAACCGCTCGCAAAAAGAGAGAGGGACCCTCCCCCACCCCTCCAGCGTTCGGTCGCAGAGGAGCCACCGCCGGTGAGTCCAGAAAGGGGGAAGGGACACCGAGCAGAGGAAGCGACGGAGAACTGGGAAGCAAAGAGAGGAAACGGGAAAGGGAACAGGAAGAGGGTAGCGGGTAAGAGAGCCGGGAGTAGGATGGCCCGGAATTTATGACGTTCCGGTGCGCGGGCTCCGAGCGGGCTCCTCTCATGCCGCGGCAGGGCGCGAGAGCGAAAAGCGAGAAAAAGAAGCGAGCACGGCGACGAGGAATCGTTGCCGGATGGGGAAATAAAAATCTCGCGTCCGGCCGCGACACCGGTGCCAGACACGCACCGATTCTCTGTAATCGACCATTCATTGGCGAATTTAGATCTCCCATTGGTTTCTGGAACGTTGGATTCCATTAACGGAGGAATTTCAAAGAAATGGTTGCTAGACCGAACACTCTCATGCAAAACATAAATTGGCTGTCGCGATGAATAGCACGAGAGAATTTGTTTCATTCTGTAGAGTGTAGGGATTCTTGGCGAACAGTGATGGTTCGCTTCGAAGACGAAAGTAAAAACAAGAGTATTTAATGCACGGCTCTTCGCGCTCTCACTCTTAAGATACAGTTCGTAGGATCCTCGAGACAAGGACCACATGATAGAGAGAGGATCTAAACGGTGGATCTTTCCGATCCTGTACATTTCGCGAAATGCAACGCACGCCGGATATCCACTGAATTCATCCTAGCGGAGAATCGGACCAAACAAGCAACTGATCGTCCATCCCTCGTGTTTCGGAAAAATTCGAAAATAACTTCGTCAATGCTAAATTTAAATCGCGCGAACATTCGCTCGCATTCGCGAACACAGTTCGTTACGTTACGGAACGGGCATCGACTGGTTTAGTCTAAACGCACCACTATACAGCGGATCCGCTTGTATCCATACTGGCGGAGCAAGCTACAGCGGATGTTATCAGAATTCGATATGCTTCGCAGTGTGCTGCACAAAGTTGGCGAATTTTTCACGAACCAACAGTGGCATGATCTCCGCGTTCCACCGATCGACATAGGAACTACGATCTTTTCACTCGGTGCCATATTAATTCCGCGTGACGCGAAGACGCGTCGCTAAATTCCGCAAGTTTTCCTAGCGGCTCTCACGATTTTTCATATTTCACGAGCAAAGAGAGGAGCGACTGAAATCTGATTTCCGAGGTGGTAAAACTTCCCAGGTAACGTTTCGAATGATTTGATAATCGGATCCGACACTCGTCGACTTCCGCGAGCTCCTGTAGCGAGCCTCGTATATAAAGACGGTATTGAACTCGATTTCGCGCAGCGTGGCAGCGTGTGGCAGCGGTCTCGAGCATGATTCCGAAGAGAGTTTAACAATCCGGATGTAGGGCGGGGTGTAAACGGCTAAATAATAAAATTTAATTTACAGACGGGCGAAAGTTTTCCATGGCGCCGTGTGTATTTGATTTTTAGGGCCTGTGTTCCTCGCGGTTAAGTATAGAGGGGGATGGTGCGGGACGGGGTGGATCGCGTGCGCGATCGTGGAAAAACTGGGCACGGTCTTGTTCGGTCTGAAAATTTCAGACTATAAACTGGGAAGGTAAGACGAGGACTCGCGCGGGGCAGAGCCGATTACCGTGAATAAGTAAAAGCTGCGTCTAGACCGGATATATCGGAAAGCTCGCGCGCGCGTGCCCGAGAGCAACGAAGAGAGAGAGAGAGAGCGCTCCGCGGCGCCAGAGAGGGGCGGAAAGTGACGAGTTAATTGCGGGAGGAGAAGAGAAACTCGGTCGGCCGGTCTCGTTCATAAATTATCGGTATTATGCCGGGCAGACGCGCGACGGCTCTCTCGTTTATCAATATCGCGCGTTAGAACGCGGCCCGTCGCGTCGCGTCGATCGGGAACCGTGCGGGACGGTCACCGCTTTTATAACGGGATAATATTAACTGTAAATATTTGTCCGTCGCTCCATTTGCGGCCGCGCTCGACAATCGTGCATACATCAACGTTAAACGAAGCCCCGCGCGCGCGCGTGAACGTGGGAAACCTATAATTTTGATTTTCGCGGACCGCGGACCCGAGCGCGCCGCCATTCACCCCCTACTCCACCTTCGACCGAAACCTCGACGAGATACGCGGATTGCCCTTCGGGGCACGCACGGTGTTCGCGCGAAAGCGTCCCGTCGACGTCAAATTCCGCAGATGGAGAGTGTCTTCTTGTGTCTCCAGCGTCGTTTCCATCGGAACGTTGCCCCTGGGGCCAGTGCACGCCGCTCCCGGAGCCGCGAGATCGTCGGGCAACTCGAATATTCCGGCGCAGAGAGAAAAAGAGAGAAAAAGTTAGAGTGTTACTGTTGCTGCGTCGAAGCTACATTCTTAGAGGATGTATGATTTAAGGGGAAATTGCCCTCGAGGGGGTCCGACTACGCTGACATCGAGACCAATAAAATCTTCGAGCATTTCTGTACATGGAACAAGATATATAGTCCTTTGTTCGTGCTGAATAAGCGCGGGCGAGAGCCTCTCAGTTTTTCATGGCGGCTGCTCCGAAAAAGACCCCTCCCGGGGCAAAATGATCCTCATAGTTTCCAGTTGCTCTAGTTGGGCTGTAGCCGCTGTGTACTTTATATTCTCAAATTACACTGTTTCTCATTGTGGAGGCTACAGACGTATTTTACTAGTGGCTCTGTCTGTCAGTGTGTAGCAAGATTTTCAAGGTACGGGGAGTCTAGGTCAGACAAGGGCACGAACTGCCCTCGGGGCACGGGGCGCTGCGTCGAAATCGAAAGCAAGACAGATGGCGTTGGCCGGTCGTCGACGTCCAACTTCGAAGATGGAGAGTACGCCGGCGTCATTTGCGTTGCCCTGGGGGGCAATCTCCTGTGCTTCCAGATCAGAGGGGAGCGGGTGGAAAGCATGATTACCTGCGAAGCGAAATTATTCGGTGTAGCAGAACGACGCGAGAGCATCGACACATAAAAGACAAGGCGGGGAAGTAGAAAGAGGACGGGACAAGCGGAAGCTTTGTCGTCCGACGTTGGGAAATCGAGTCGGGTCGGGGCCGTTGCGCAATTCGACGGTGTCGATCGTTCGTTTCCTCGACGAAGTTCGTTACGGAACGAGCGGGCTCGGTGAATCGGTGTTGCGTGTGCAATTCATCGATCGGTATGGCGCGGTCGCGGGGGGAACTCGGGAAACCGTGAAAAACGACGGGGAAAAGCACGGCGGGACGGTGTCGGTGTCGCGGGCTCGGCGAGACGACGACAGACCGGGGTACAGAGCAAACGGGAAATGATTGACGCGCGTAACGAAGACAAATTAAAAAGAAGAATGGATTTATGGACGCGGCCGACTGGCGCGCTCTGTTACCGGAAGGACAGAAACGAACGAATAGAGAGAAGTAGGAAGGGGGCGGGGGCGGATGGACGAACGGGCGGACCGGCGAGCTGTGGCGTTTTCCGGGGAGCGAGAGAAGTGGGAGGGAAAAGGAGAAAACAGCGAAAAGAAGCGATCGAGCGCTTGGCCGCAATTGCTTTAGTGTCGGCAGGCATGGCATAAATAGGGAGCGTGTGTGTGCCGGATTCGAATCGAAAACGCACTCGTAGTACTGGCGTTGGTTCGTTCGCTGGTGTATTCACCGGCACTCTCTCTCTCTCTCTGCCTCTCTCTCTCTCTCTCCCCGTGGTTATATCGCTTGCTCGGTCGCGAGTCGTTCTCCCCCAGAGCCACCCCACCTGATGAAGATAAAACGGGATAATTATAGAGCCTATCGGGGATCGTGGCGCGGCTAAATTTCGTCGAGACACGCGAGATCGTCGAAAGAGGGTTGGCAATAAAGGGAAACCGGGCTTAAGTAAAAAGGAACGAAAAAAAGACCACCGCTGCCCGGTGGAACAGAGAGAGAGAGAGAGAGAAAGAGAAAAAGAGCGGGAGGGAAGGAAAAGAAAAAAGAATCGAAGAGGGAATAAACTCGGGGCTGCGAAAGCAGGGGAAGGAGGGAGGGAAGTAAAAGCAGCCGGGGCGAAGAAGGGAAACGCCGAGAACGGGATGTCATTAATTTTTCATACGGACTTGGCACATCTGCGTTCGGCCGACCGCGCTCTGCAACCCCGCTAATTATTTCTGGCTCATCATTTTTCCTAGCCCCTACCCCGCTCCCTCCGATCCCTCCCGCGCTATCTCTATCTCTCGTCTCTCACGATGCTCGTCTGTCGCGCGTGCGACACGCGGTACATCAACGCTGCTTCTTTCGCTTTTTTCTTTTTCTTCCTGCTGCTCCTGCTCCTCCTGTTCGTCTTCTTCTTCGCTTGGTCTTTTCACTAGAGTCTCTTACTCGGTCCTTTTACTCTAGAATACCGCGCGCAGCACCGCCTTCTCCGCTTCCATCGCGCATCGATACGAGCCGTATTCTTCTTTGACAAATGCACAGTCGACCAGAGCCGGCTGCGGATCGACTGGAAATCGGGAAGCATGCTCTCTCTGCGCGGCGGATCATTATTTCCCAGCCGCATCCTAATTGACCGTCCCCGTCTGTCGTACCCGGGGCCGCCGGCGTACCCGTCAGCTGGCCGGGAATAATGCTCGCGGTCTTCTAATTATTTCCAACTCGCCCCCTTTTCCCGGCTGTTTACCGTGACACCGCTCACGCACGATACATCCACCGCTAATAACTTATTTCTGACTCAACCAGCTCGCCCTCCGTCTATCACTTTCTTCCTCGTTCAATCGCACAATTCTTATGGAAACGAAGGTGACCTTCAATTACACTCCCATCCATAATTAAAGGATCTATATTATGAAATAAAACCGATGCTAACTAATTTTTTGTAATGTACAGAAAGTTAAGTGGGACCATTGTTCTCCAAAATTTCTTTCACCATTTAATTTTTAATTTTGCATTGATATGTTATTGTTATAATAGCGACATTTAATCAAAATAAAACAATAAAATCAAGCTGGAAAAGCTTGCACATATTCTTTAATTACCGTTTTGTCGAAGACAAGTAAGTGTCCGGTGATTTACGGACGGGTGTGTACGTAAATGGAATGTGCTGCATATTTTGTTTACGTCGTATGAAACCGACGGCCAAATTTGTTCTGTGCGATACATTTGTGAAAAATGTTGTGGTTTATCACCCAACCAAAAAACATCGGAAATCGGAAGGATAGGCGGCTGACACTCTCCCTTTCTCTCGGCAATCCGACTGCCGTCCCGTCCGCGTTGCTCGAAAGCTACTCGACATAGTGCGATTTCAGCGCTTTCCAACATCGATTCCCTTGCTACCATTACCGCCACTGCCGTTACCACTACCACCGTCTCTGGACCTCCCTCGAGCCGGAAACGAAACGTCCGCAGTGGCTCGGAGCGAGGCAGAACGAGCAGTTTCTTCTTCTTCTTCGTCTCCTCTTCCTGGTAACGATTGACCGCTGTCTCGTTCCGTCGCGTGCCGTCGATCCTGCACCCTTCCGCCACCGTAACAGCCAGCGGCAGATCCTTTCCGAGTCTCTCGCTGCAGGCAGCAAAGAGAATGTATATTATATCGCCGTACCGAAAATACCGGATCCCTTCCATTAACAAACAGGAGAAATATTTGGTCGCTCGACGGAACTACCGAAATAAAAGGCGGAGTGTTCGTACGGCTACGGGAAAACCTTACGCCGTTTATTGTTACAGAGTTTATGTGTTTTTTCTTCTTTAGATTTCGCGTGACTTCGTACCGCAGGATTTTTAAAAGAGTGAGAGACGATCATTATTTGCTTGGTCGTTTGGGATCTTTATGAAGTGGTCCATGAAAATCTATAGTGGCATAAAAGTCTGCAGTTTAATTAGTACTAGTATAATTTTATAGGGTGATATATTCCAGATATACAGCAGCTATGCACGGTACTAACCATTAAATGCACGACTTTCATAAGAGCAATGCGATATTTTAAAACGATCGATTTATGTGTCGGAGAACTACAGAAACATAATATACCGAGTATACATGTTTCGTGTATGCACGTCGCCGTCAATTTATGCTGAAACTTTCTGAAATTGTTTTTAGTTTTGGTGTAGCATATAGCCCTTTCGTTTGATGAAAATGATTGTAATCGCTCATTCGTTACCGAAAGAAGCGAACCTCGGTAGAAGTTCCAAACAAATCCGGATTTCGATAAATGTAATCTAAAGGTAGATGAAACTTCGAGAAGTCCAATTTCAGCGAACCACGACACGAACACAATTCTGGATGACTCTCTGGCGTGGCCATTTTTCTATGAGTCCACGAAGACAAAGCAAGTTTACTAACTCGAATAAAGTAGCGGCTCGCACAAAGCGAGGCGGGCTGGCCGAGAGAGGGAGAGAGAGAAAAATAGTTGAAGAGAGCGTCGAGATCGTGCTACGGGTTTTAAAAGTATTACAGTCGTTACAGAATAATATTATCGTCTTCCATTGATCACGAAACGGTGGTCCCACGCCTCCGGACCGGTGTGCGCACAGGTGTGCAGCGCGCTCGGGAGAGTGTATCGATACGCGTATACGCTCGGGAATCGTCTCCGTATAAACGCGACGATTGCATCGGCACGGCGAGCGTGCAAGCGAGCAGAACCGAGCCGAGCGGAGCGAACCGATTTCATTCCCGGTTGCCGTTAATTGTCCGGGAGTCGTGCATCTCCGTCGAGCTTGAGCCCCCGGCACGGCTCTGCTGGTACCGTCGCGACACCTATTCGCAGGCTTTCGACTCGTTAATTACGGTGGAAAGAGATGCCCGTTTTCGTTAAAAGAATCCGTCGCATTACCATATTTTATATCCTCGATTTCTGGCCGAGCCAGTCGCCTCTATCTCTCTCCTTCCTCGTTCAACCCCTCCTGAACCGGGCTACCGTTACCCTTTTATCGCTTCCGTAATTCAGCTCGTTTCTTTCCATTCGAACGAGTCGCCGGCCAATAAACCGTTTCCGCGTGAACGGACAAATCGGAAAACGGAAAAATTGTCCGCGCCTTTCGCCTCGCGGAAGGGAATCGAGTCTCGTGTGGCGCGATTCGATGCACCATCGTTCCCCTCCCCGCAAACACCATCGTCGACCCTGCATCGTACAACGCGACCGATACCTCGATTATTTTTACCCTCCGTTCTCCCGAAAATACGCAATTAGCGGTAGCGAACTGTCGACCGGTGCAACGCTCCTCTCCCTCTCCCTCTTTCTCTCTCTCTCTCTCTCTCTCTCTCTCTCTCTCTCTCACCCCTGCGTTTCCTCGCCTTTGAATGCAACCGGGAGTCGATGTAGTGCCAATTTACCGACCGAATTCGAGTAATTGATGTTGCATTAAATATTCGCGTTGCAATCGCCACCGCACCGTTTTCGGACGCGTTCGCGTGTTAGTGATTTTCAATGGCTGACCCGGACGAAATATCCGCTCCGGATCGCGATACAATCGACGCTGGCACAATTTAAACTCGCCACAGGCCGCTCCTGGGTCGACGGTGACCCACATCTTTCGCGTAATAATGTTCACCGAGAAATACTTCCACTTCGGTCGGTAATATTCCGTATTGAAAAGTTAACATCTTGTTCAGGCTGTACCAGTCATTATATTTAAGTTACATAACGATAATAGCTTCTGGAGGAGATTCTGCGTGAAAAACTGAGTAGAAACCGTAGAATACCAATTTTCGAAAAGAGCTTTCGTTTCCGAGAGAATCGCGTCTGAAAAATCCCAGCCTGTCTGACCAGTGGCCGACCTTAACTACTTAACTTGTACCTCGGACTCTTCAAACTCGATTCTCTCGAAAACTAGGCCACCTATTAAAAAATGTTATTCCACGTTCTCGAGTGAGCTTTTAACGCAGCATCGCACGATATCCTTCTCTCGGGTCAGAAGTGACCCACCACCTTTTTACAGCTTTAGCATTCAAAGTAAAGGTAAGAGAATTTCTTCTGAAAAAGCAGGACCATGTTTCGGTGTTCTGTAGCGGTTGGAAGGCTGCAGCTGGTCGCGGGAATACTCTTGTGTGTCTCTATAAAAAGCCCCGAAGACGCCGGCCGATCGAAGTCACGCAAAAACGATAGGTCGAGAAGGAAACGGCTCGGTGCGCGATCGTTCGCGAAGGTTACCGTTTTAGCTTGAGAACACACGGCGCGGAGACACGGTGACACAGTTTCCTATCGAGCGATCGTATCCCCCTTCTTGAGATAAAAAGCATTTCCATTCCGGGATGTCTCGTTCGGTAACAAATTATACAGGATGCGCCATCCATCCCTCGGGTCGGCGGCCTCTCCGACTCGAAAACTAACTCGGGAGCCGGTCGAATGAATTCGTTCGGTGAGGCTTCGCTGTTTGCCGGCTCGACCGAATTGAAATGCAGCGCATATTTGTGTTAACAGACACACAAAAGTGGCTGCGAAAGAATTGTCAGATACGGTTATTAATTTTGCGTTAAACTTTGTCCGGGAAAAATCGACACCTTGCTCCAACGTTCTTTTGGATTCTTATCTAGCTGGTAAATTGCAAAGTTTTCATCCATAAATAATTATGTAATATTGTCCACGATGCTTTTGTGTTTCGATAAGTGATGTTCTGGTTGTTACTTTCAATTGCCATTGCAGCTCAAGTACAATTTATATTGATGTTATTACATGGTCAATGTTATTATCAATACATATTATCAGGTATAACAGAATGAAATCATTCTATTAAATCACCGTTACCACAATCATTGCGTTTTGGTGTATCGGATAATGCTCTCTTGTTTGCCCATTTCTATTTCACTTTCATTCGCGATAATGCAAAAAGTTTTTCACGTGACTCGTCTGTGATTTAATGTTGGACACAAGTCTCGGTAGTTATAATTACAATATGACGCGTATGAACAATTTTAAGGATTCGAGAAGTGTGTGCGTTTGTAGTTCGGATACTGGACACGAGAGTCTCCGGTGTATCTAGTTGGTCTCGTCGGGCACGACCCAGTGCAATTGAATAGAGAACTCGGTTAACGCGTCCGTTCATTACCCGCCGATTCTAATTACTGTAATCACGGGACGCGCGTGTATCGGAGCAATTTTTTTTTAAGCAGATTTTCCTCGGCAACGAGACCGAGCCGTCCAAATGAATTTTACAAACCCTCTGGTCGCCGTGCCGCAAACTTTTCCATGTGCAATCGACCCCTCGGTAGATTCTATCGCTTCGTGAACAATCTATGCAAATGCACTCCGTTGTTTACCAAAGGGTACCGCCTGCACGTTAATAATAAACCAGTAATTATTATTATTATTATTATTATTGTTATTATTATCATTATTGTTCAACTCTCCAATATTAATCATTTGTTTAACGGTCGCCCTTTGACACACAAGAAACGTAATTCGCAAAAATGCGTCAGTATTGCATGCGCCGCACACAAAGGGCATAACGAAAAGATGATGCACAAAGGGTGATACGATGTAAGTAGCATGAAATATGGAATACAGACTATTACTAGACTGTGCTTTATGGACCTATGGGATCCGTGAAGTATTATAACGCGATGATTCGCCGTTTTATGTATTTTTATCTGATTTGCACAAAGAGCCCACTAATTGTTTCTACCATTACAACGTAAAACGTAAGAAGTAAATTGTGATCGCAATAAGCATTTCACCACGACGTTGTTTGACGTTAAATGACCAGGATAACAAAGAAGTATCTTCTTTAAACAGCGCACCAAGAAGAAATAGAAATTACCCTCGAACACATATATTTTATTAATCCCGTTTAATGGATCGCGGCAGCATCGATAAAACGGCCGATCGTGTGTCTCTCTAACGTGCCCATTAATTCGTTCCAAGGGAATTATACGGATAATGATAATTATAATTTAATCATTACAGCCGAGAAGCGATAAAGAAAATTCCGCAACGCGGTCTGGTAAAGGGTATCAGTGGGAACGCGTTCGGTAGTACAGGCTGTTTCAGATTCTCGGCGCCGAATTTTCCAGAGAGCAACGTTATTAAAACGTTGCAAACAAAAATGTCGCGTCACGATCTCAGCAAAAATATCGCGTTTCTTTTCGCTGACCATTTCGCTTGCAAACCGCGCGACGTTTTCCACGATGACACTTTTTTCCTGTCGCTAGCATTTTTGCGGGACAACCAACGAGATCGTGATGTGACATTATGTATTACGTCGGCTTTTCAATCTTTTCCGCGAAAAAGCAACAGCCAAAAGGAATTCACGCAGAACGATATGACGCATCTCTTATTTGTCATTTTTCTTTTTTTTTTTTTTTATACCTCTTCATCAACAACGAAAAATAACGCCTCGCTAATGAATTTCGCATTTTAATAATAAACCAGCAAAAGCCATCTCCGTTGTGCGTTCTCCATCGTTGCGGGACTTCTCGACAATGCCAGTGAAAAAAAATTATATCTCGATACTCTCGTACACGCCGGGGAGCCGGTTAATAAACCGGTAAACAACCTATGTTTATACAACATTTTTCTCTTATTTAGCTCCGTGGAATTGTACGGCTTTATGTGATTTATTATTTTTAGCAAATACGCGCTGCTCGTTTCACGAGCTATGAAGCTTTTCCAAATATTTGACGTACGGACGTCATTACACATATTTTTGGTGCTTCGGTAATTGCTAGTCGGTCTTTGTGTAAAATAGACTTTAACGGAATCTATTGCATTCAGTGTTCGGTAAACCTAGTGTTAACGATTAATATGTTTTAATATTTCCGCCGTTTTAAATCGCAACGATTCGTTTTTGTCATAACCGCATCGCAGTCGAGTAACGAGCGTAGACGGTAATAGTGACGCCTGCAGTCCTCGTTGATGACAACCGTCATTTATTGCAATTTTGGTGGAGGTGTTAATGAGCTCCGGATTTTGTGCGTTTGTGACAGAAATGAATAGGTCGCATACACAACTGCAAAGACATTAGAAGAATTTAATGACGACGTTACATTATTTTTAGGGGTGTACGAGAACCCGAAATATCGGGAACTACTTTTTCGGGAATCCTGATAAATTCGACCTCAACTGCAACTCGCGTCATTTTTTGATGATTTTAGAATGCTCTTTTTCGACCAAAAAATTACCCCAGTTACAGATACATTTTCTCCCTATAAGATTCTGGGGTCAAGTTTGTTCGAAAATTAATACAGCTCGGGAAAAATATATTTTTTTGTGGCGTTTCATTTGCAGGTTCCAGCGAAAGGGGTTCTTAATATTATATCCATATTCGGCATCCACACCAAAAATGTCAATAGCTATATCCATAGTAGGGAACCCATGGTGGTGCCATAAAACTTGATGTTTTATTTAGATAAATCAAACACTATGGTCATATTCAAGAAAACAAGACAAGTTTTCGAATCCCAGGATTTTAAGAGATCCCGGGATCTCATCCACGGGATTCCCGAATATTTTCGGGAATTACCGTGCCATCCGGCGCACCTCTAATATTTAGGCACTTTACCCTGTACATTACGTTGTAACACCAGATGTGACACCGCTACGATCCTTGGATTTCGAGTTCTTTCCAGAACGGTTTTATTTCACCAGCGACTACACGCGGGACACCCAGTATTGCGGTCGCGGCGTTAGATCATGTACGAATAGCTCGACGGTCGGGCGGCTCGAATGTCGGGTAACGAAGAGATTTCTCATTAACGTTCGACTAACGAGGGAGCGACGGTTAAAAGATCCGCTGGCGAGAGAGCAAGAGAGAAAGAGAGAGAGAGAGAGAGAGAGGGAGAGGTGTATCTTTCTGTGGTGCGTGGCGCTCGGCGTGCCGGTCGGTCGCGTTTACGAGCGATTTGGAAAGGCAGCAAGCGTCGACTTCCGGTGTGCTGGACCGTTGAAGGGCCGTCGGTTGGCCGAGCTCGGCCTTAAGCCCCGAGGAGGATGTAATTAAAGAGAAGGCTGGCTAGAGAACGCGTCGCGACGATCGACACACGCTCGACACACGCTCGACACACGCTCGACACACGGGTTCGAACCTAACAGAACTGTACCGAACCGACCCGACCCGAACCGAGTCAGCAACCGCGACACGTTAGCCGACGATGCTAAGGGACGCTAGTCGACGCCAGGGCAACGCGCGAGCGAGGCAGCGCCACAATTACGACGAATAAAATTTAACGAAGTGTATGGCACGTGTACGCCGCGAACCAGGATTCGCGCACCCGCTTAATTCAGTTCACTCGTCGCCCCTGCTAACTTGATCCGACGCGATCCAGGCCCGTCGAGGTATGTAAATCGAGTTCCCCGGCCAGTTCCTCGTCGCTCGGATCCTCTAATTTTCCGCGTACATACAGGTAACTGGCGCAAGAGAGAGAGAGAGAGAGAGAGAGAGAGAGAACCAGTGAGACAGATAAAAAAGGAAAGGTGAACACAGGCACACCGACACCCCGGATAACCAGCGACCAGAGAACCCCCGCGAATTTTCTGCCACCGATTCGTCAATTCGAATTTCGCGATCCGAAACAACGTAACCCGCCTGTCTGTAAGTCGACCGACACTTGCGAACGAATTGCCTCTAAATCATCGCGAATTTCGCGAATCCTGATGGATACAATTAATCGTCGACTCTTATCCCGATTGTCATTCGTCGCGGTTGAAATACTCGTCTCGTTCCGCTGTGCAAAGTTGTTGTCGATACGTCACTGCAATCCCTGATTAGATCCATTACACTTCACCTGACCAGCTATATAATTATCTTAGAAGTTGTAAATCGTTGTATAATTTGATTTGGCAAGTCGTAACTAGACTGCGGATTTATGGTAAAAATATAGCAACTTAAAACGGGAGGGATAAAGATTGAAATAATTCACTGGCAGTCGACAGGATGCATCTATCCACGAAGATTAACAGGTCTGGTGAATTCCGTTATTCGGGGATAAATAAAATGTTCAAGTTACACTGGCTTCCGACCCAGTTTTCTGCCTGATCGATGAATCATGATCGCAGAATTAGTACAGATGATCTAGAAACGATTCGACGCCGCGAGCAAGCTCGCCCGACCGATAAAGGGGAACGGCCTCTCGGCGAGGCGAGAATTATCGCGCCGCGATAACTCCGGCCGAATCTCGACAGGTGACACGCGCTACTCCGGGTTCGATTTTTCGTGGTTTCGGGGGCTGTGTGTTCGTGTGTTTGGCCGACACGAGGTTCCCGAGATATTACCGGGGCAATTTCGTCCCGCGAATTCGTAGCGTAACTCGTTAAATCGCGGCGCCCGGTTCCCTGTCGTATTTTCCCAGGGCCCGAGCGAGAAAGAGGAAACGTGTGCACGCCGTACCGTACGCGGCACATTTCCAATTAATTCGTCGGGTTTTGTGTCTCGGGCTGTCTCTCCTCTGCCCGGGACACCAACGTTTGCCGTCCGGGAACAGAGAACTCGAACTTCTCCAGAAAAAGGG
Source organism: Lasioglossum malachurum (assembly GCA_028455605.1). Lineage (NCBI taxonomy): Eukaryota > Metazoa > Arthropoda > Insecta > Hymenoptera > Halictidae > Lasioglossum > Lasioglossum malachurum. The sequence goes on from CM052313.1 coordinate 31,890,133, forward strand.
CAAAAACCGCGAATAAGTCCGGCGAATTATTTCCGTTTTTGTGTTCCACCATGCGACGATACGAAACCCGCAAAAGAAGAAACCGAGAGAACCAGCGTGGAAGAACGGTTTACATTTTGATGGTGGATTGGACGAATATTGCCATTCTCCGCGTTTCCTTCCGGTATGATCTCGATTTTTTTTTTAAATTCTGCTGGTAAATTGAAATTAACGCGTTCGCCGATTCACTTAAAGAGCTTGAATGATTGAAATTATTGACCGAGGAGAAAATGTCTAAACAATGTCAGCGATGTTCACAAGAATCGCTGATCCAGCGTCGGACCATTCGCAGAGACGAAGACCAGCCGCGTTTTAGCCGCGCGTTGTTCGGCGTCTGGCGGTCAGTGTAGCGCGTCTCCAAGCGTATCCCATAGCGGCCGACGCGAGTTATTATTTCTAATTACGGTGAAGCAGAAAAATGGTAACGCGGCTTTTAGCGGGAGTTTGTTGCTCGTTGGCGAGAGCTCTATTTCCCGGCATTAACGCCGGGGCCGCCTGTGCTCCTGCCACCACTGTGGCACAAGAGAGAAAGAGAGAGAGAGGAAGGTGAAAGACTTTTCCTCCTTCCGCCGGAGTTTTTTTTCGCGGGCAGCCGGTCTCGCGCGCGAGAAAAACGATCGACGAGATAATTTGCCGGTGGCGGGACGGTAGGGCGGGTGAAACGAGCTTAACCGAGCGGCTGTTGAGGTCGACGCGATCGCTCGAAAGCGATCCCCCGGTTGGCCAGACCGTGGACAGCAGGGGAAAAAGGTTTCGAGGGGAATCGATTCGCGAGAGAGAGAATGAGAGGGGGAGAGGAGAGAGCCGGGCCGGGCGTTAACGATTTGACGCGGTGCCACCAATCGTTTTATCGACGAATTAAGCCGAATTAAGGCTGCCCCGGCGGGACGACTATGCGCGATTTCACGCTGCCCCTATCTCTCTCTCTCTCTCTCACTCGATCCTCTCTCCGTACACTCCCGCGTTTGCACCCCCTTCCAGCGGTCGAGCCCCGCTCTCCATTGAATTTTCGAAAAATTGTTTTATCATCGTTTTCGCCGTTCGCACGGTATCTGTTGCGCCCCCGCTTTAGCCGGCACGACCCATTCCGGAAAATTTGATATTCTCCTCGTTCTCTTCTGGCGGCTGCCGTCGACGACGCTGTCGCGCCGCACCGGCCTTTCGATTTCTATTTTCCGCGCAGACGACGACGCCGGGCCCGCGATATCCACGGGAGAACGAGCGACGGCCAGTTCCCACGAGAGCGTGGCTGATAGGAACCCGGATAACAATTCGCCCGATTTACCAGCTAATGTAAACTCTTCTGCCGGGATCGTTCTCTCAAGCTCTGCTCTCTCTCTCTCTCTCTCTCCGCCGTGTTTCTTCGTCTCTCGACTGCGCGTCTGTGTCAGATACACAGAGCACTGCTTCTTATTGTAAGAGATGGCCAACGGTTAAACGATAACGAATTAATAACTTTATTTCAACGTTTCACAGTGGGCGGGCTTGACAAGACTGCTGTTCGACGTTCGCTTCTTGCTCGTCGTTCGATCGTTTTTTATGTTTTCTTGTCGTTGATAACGTAAGTAACATAATATATCCGGTGACGCAGTACAGTTTTCGCAATGTACCTTACATTATTGAAACGTCGAAAATATTCACCAATCTCTCGGGCCCATTTCATATTTGATATACTAGATGATTCAGAAAGTTTGTAACCTGATAATTAAATGACATGAAATAATGAGTCAATAATTATTTATCTGTCCCCTAACACATTCGCCATATCATCAAAAATTCCCTTTCCGCTTAATCCTTTTTTATGTAAATATTCAATGACAGCACGGTCATTCGAGTTTCCCATTCTTCTAACCAAAGCAAACACGTCTACTTTAATCAGCTGCCTGAAGTAAGCTATTTGACAGATCGATTTGGAATGTATGGTATGTTCGCATCAACGGTATGTTTTCAACAACGATATGTTTTTGCTCCTACCAATATCATCCACGTGTCAGACTACGAACATCCTAAATGACCTGGTACTATCATAAACCTGTCGACTGTACAAGTACTTCACACGAAACAACCTAATAGTTCGACGATACTCCCGAAAAATCCGCCGCTTCTTCATGGTCGAGAAGAGGATTTCCCTGTTTCTCCACGTTTCCCCAGGCAGAAACCCGTTCGCCTCGGAGACACGCTTCATCCCCGCGATATTTCTCCGTTTTCGCTAGAACGAGTTCCGCCGGCTGAAATCGGCTGGGCCCGGTGTTCGGACGTCTTTAAAGTTTGAAAAGACGCATCGCCGGCGAACAATAGAAAGTCGCGGACGAGCGAGCGGGATCCGGCGCGCACGGAACGGAGCCGAGCGGAGCGGAGTTGAGACCCGCGAGGGTATCGAGCATCGTGCGGGGGACGGGCCGAGGCTGGCTCGTCGCCAAACCGATCTCGAATTCCGCCGCGGACGCGTTCACCGGAGATCGAACCATACGAACACGCTTCTACCGTAATTCGTTCGATACCGTGCTCTTTTCGTTTGTTCCCGTCCACTCTCTGTCCCTACCTCTCTTTATCTCTCTGTATCTGCCTGGACGGAAACGCGCGCGACCATCCCCTGACTCTCCTGCACTCCTCCATACTCGTACACCCCCCTCGTGTATTCGCTATTGCTAGCTCGGCCGAGCAGTGAATTAGTTTATACCCGCGCCACCCGTAAGTATCGGGACACTTAATCGAATGCGAAGCGCAGCTCCAAAAGGGATTGTCAAATCGTCGAGGGCTTTCACTGCGTTTTATTCCGGGACCACCTGACGGAGAAAGCTCCGTGCACACGGTGGAAAGTATTCGGCGTAGCCACGGCTGATCGATGAAAAGCGAGACGCCATTTGTTCTCGGCACATATCGCCAAATTCTTCCTTCGATTCTCCCGTGAATGATTTTATTTGGTACGCCAGTGCGGACCGGCTTTGTGTCGGCTCTTCAAAGGGGTTAATGCTTCTCAAAAATATGTTAAAAAGAAATCGTTAAATGAATCTGTGAATGGTCCTCGGCGTACAATCGTGAAAACGGTCCGCCCGTGTGTTCGAGGATTAATAAAGATATTTATTTCCGCAGCTGCATGAATATTTTACATTCGAGGCCATGGAAGTGCAGAATACGCCAATCAAACGAAGTGCAAATCAATCGTGAAAGCATAAATGGAAACGTTCGAAAAACAAATAAAACACGTCTCTACGAATTGATGAATAAGTATCCGAACGAATCGAGGCATTGACGATAAAGACGTCAAACTCCCGTCGGCCCGCGGGAGTTAATGGAAAAAGTTCTCCAATAATCCAATTGCAATAGCCATCCACAAAAAGCGGCAATATTAAAGTGATTTATATCCCGGGACGTAGCAGCGGCGCGAATGTATATTTGCGAGAAGTGTCCCTCAACGATCGCCGTGAAAAGATATTTAGCTCGATTATGATTCCTACACCGGGCTCTCTTTAAATTGAAAAAACTAACACAGAGTAGCGAGAGGACGGGAAAAGTACACGAAACAGTGGAGGAAAGAGAAACGAAGAAAAGTAATAAGAGAACACGGTCGAGCAGCTCGCTGTCGGTCAGGGCCAACAGCGCCGACTTTCCCGAACTTCTAGAAGCAAATAAACAATCGGAATCGGCAAAGTATCGACTGGCTTCCACACAGATTCGATAGAGTACGATGTCTTAAACACGAGAGAGAGAGAGAGAAAGTGAGGCAAAGTTCGCTGGCTGATTCTCCGAAGCGTGCAACGTGCAAATGCGCGGTTGCAACGAAACGTATTCCCCCACGGCAGGTGTTCTGATCCTAATGAACGAGGGGTGTGCGATTATAAACAAGAAAGGTCACCGTGTTTGCGCCACCGTTGCTTTCACCCCAATCCCTTTCTTTGCTCCCCTATCAGCAGCAGTTCCCCTTCGTCGATGCCAGACGGCGCACCGTGCGTTGCCTGTAACGCAGAATTGTAAAAATTCATTCACCTTACCTGAAAACACTTGTCAACTTGTTTAGTAGCACTTGGTGTAATTGTAAGTACTACCGAGAGAGAAAGACGAATGAACAAGCTTTAATCCTGTTGGAGCCACCTTCATTCTAACTAAGCGGATTTTATGCGTTCACTAGAAAGAGATGCAGATTTTGTTTGGGAATGAGCGAGCCTCGATCCTGTTGAGGCGCGTTGATTGTAACTAGACTGCAGATTGTATGAGTACAGAATGCTAGAATGTAACACGAACACGTCCGTTCGATAGCAACTATAAATATGTCCCAATTCTGTAGGCGCAGTTGTGACTCGCTGCCACACATGATAATGGACAGTACATAATTGATTGAACGTAATTCAGAACTTGATTAATAAATAAGCAGAAATATTGATTAATGCAGAGCGTATTTACGTTGCGTTACGATACTAGAAGACTTTGCTCCGTATCTATTACTAATCCCTTTAATGTTTTTATATTGTAGAGGCGATGATCTTTTTTGTTTTCGAGATTTTTGGCCTTTTTATCACTTGACCAATTAACCAATTTCAATGAAATTTTCGGAGCGTATATAATGTATACAAGTTGACCAAACACATCTTTTAAATTTTCGTTATTGGCCCAGCTGGAAAATTCGTAAAAATCAATTTTTTCAACATATGTATTACACGTCGTTTACTAAACTAATTAATCTAGCCTTACCGAGAAATTGAAGTCGTTTGGTCCATTCACAAAAAAGTTATTCTGATTTAAAGTGTGTGATCAGTTTTGCTCCTAACTGTATAGGTCCTTTAATAAGAAAAATCGTCTGCATCGAAATTTCAATAGGCGTCTCCGTAGAAACAAGGATTACAAAATATGGCATAATAATGTTCCGTTTCCGTTCGACAATGGTATCGACTGTTCCCAGAGCAGCATAGGAATCGTATTAAAGCGGAGCGAGTTACAAGACCTCGAAATTCGATTTTTGTCGTGAAGCCAAGCATCGGAGACCTGTTTGCTCCGTTCGTTGGTTTCGCCGTTCGAACCCATGGGCACGAAGGTACGCCATTATCGTTTCGTAGGGAATGGAAGGGCAATGTGTACAGTGTACACCATGTGCACCATGTGGCAAGGTAGAAACCCTCGGGGATCGGCACGCCACAGCTTGGCGTCGAAGCAAAAGCCGGACCGTGGAGAACTCCGAACGATCAACTCCGCCCCCCGCGCTCACCTTCCATAAATATCGAATGATTGATTTTAATTGCGTCCGGCGTGGCTCTCCACCCCCGTCAGCAACGTTCCCCGTAGGCGTCGCGACGCCTGGTGCGCGGCGTCGCGCGTTATTCTCGAGATCGTGGCGAAAACGAGTTCGAGGTACGCGACCAAACTTTGATTCCTTTCTCATCCGACGCAACGAGAAAACTTTCGCTTCTTTTTTCTCGCGGCCGTAACCCGTCCGCTCTTCCTCTCTTACTCTTTTGCTTCTCCGCTCGTTCATCCGTTCTTTTTGTCCCGGGGAACGGGAACTGCCTCCGCTCCCCTCCACCCGCCCCCCATCCGCCAAGCAGACTCACCTCGAAATTTTCATCGTTCCCGTGTTCGCACGCGCTCACGAATCTGCGCCCGAAATCGCTCTGAATCGCAAACAAGGGAGAACGCTCCTCGACTTTCAACCTTTACTGCTGCAGCCGCCGCCGCTGAACAACGTTTCATCGACCTGCAAACGCCATTTTCAACTTTAATAATCATCGCAATTTATTAACCAGAGTTCCCGAACACGTGGCTGGAGGAATTACTCGAAAACACTGCCGAGCGCGCCGTCTGCTCGAAGCGAAATCGATGGAGTTTCCGAGCTGACACTCCGATGTTGACGATGGCTAATTTTAGCAGCCGAAGATGGTTTTTCGAACAAAGAAAGAAGATGCGAACTCGAATTAATCTAAAATTTTCCGCGGTCGCGGCAGAAAATCGCGGCCCCGCTCCTGTTTCAGGTATAATTAATCGCAGAGGTGGCCACTTTGCGACCCTCCGGGCTTCGTCATATTTGATCGAACGGCTCGAGTGTCGCGACGCGATCGGCAACGGTCTGTCTCGTCGACGCGAAGCGATCCTCGCGCTGTTTTCAAGAGGTGCCAGCGGAAAGTGTAGCACGTAGACTCGGGGCTCGTCTGTAATTAATATTAATGTCGCGTGTTTCGGGGTGCGTTTCGGCTGATTCAGCGAAGCCGCGCGTCCGCACACGTGTAGCAGCCCTTCGCGAGGCTGTCTCTTTGCTCTCGTTCCGAAAAAGAAAGAATCGACGTTGGTGAGCCGCGCGAAAAAACGGTGACGGTGTCTACGATCGTTGTCGGTTGCCCTCGAGTCGTTCGGGGGTTCGTGGAACCGACTGCAACCCCCTGCAACCCCGAATAGCAGGCGTTCGAGGGTGAAATGTGCCTCGGTGGCAAACGCGAGGGCCAAGAAACGCACCACGGACGGTTTCGGGCGTTCTCTTTTCCCGATCCCTCCTCGTCTTTTTCCTCTTTCTCTCTCTCTCTCTTTCTCTTTCTCGATGGGACACGCGCGAGGTGACGCAGTCACGCCATAACCCGGAAGCCAGTGTTTCTCTTGGCCGGAGGGGCCCGTCGAGGCTCGTAAAGACAAAAATCGGGACCCTTATCGCCCAACTGAATTTATCGCCGCTGGCAACGCAGCGAGGGGCACGCCGAACACACGACACAACACCGTACACCAGGCGTCTCCACAATCCCACCTCCACTTGGCCACATAAAAACCACGAAATCTCGTTCCGTACTTATTTCACTGCACGCCCCAAACTATTCTTCTACAACCTTCTGTTCGTCCTGGTTAACGCTTGCAATGACGAATCATCGCTGGTTCCCTGCTTCTCGCTCTTCAGGACAAGATTGTAAGACTCGGGGCGTGATTGTAAGGAACACGAGTCGCATAAGAATCTCATTCTGTAACAATTTCAACAAAATTTCGTCCTGGTTAACGCTTTCAATGAGGGATCATCGCTGGTTCCCTGCTTCTCGCTCTTCGGGACAAGACTGTAAGACTCGTGATTGTAAGGCAGAAGAGTCAGATAGAAATGTCGTTCTGTAATAATCTCGACAAGATCAAATCTAATAAAACCCGTAGCCCACTCAGGTAGTTCGATTGAACGTTTTCAGCGCGTTAGATTCATCAAAGAATGCCTTAGTGTAATCCGACTGCAGTGCACGGCTTCTCAGCGGCGCGTTGCAACAATATTTGTCAACGGGGCTTGCTTTCGGGGTAACCGGTGTGTATTTCGCCACAGTGCGAAACTAACACAGAGGGTGAAGCAGGCCGGTTTTATTTCGTTGACTCGATTGTCCGGCCGCGGGCTACAGAACTGTGGTTCCGTGCTCGAGCCGCTTACACCTTGATCAAGCTGCCGGCACGCACCTCCGGCAACCGGTGCGGTGGAGGCACAGAGAACGAGCGAGCGAGAGAGGACGAGAAAGAGAAGAACAGGATTACGCTGAAATAAATTGTCCTCGAGATTCCGCCGTTCGTCCGGTAGGTACGTCTATCCATCCGGCCAGCCATTTCGAGGCTCGTGTCCCCGGTGTGTGCCCTCGCGCAGCGTCTCCAGGATAACGCCGGCCCCTCTTTATCGCTGCGATCCCATTACTCCGGCGTGGAAACCCAGCCCGCTTTATTGTCGTTTTACGCGTTCCCGCGCAGCAAAGCCTGGCCCGGATTCGAACGATTCGCACTGGTTCGCAAGCGTTGGCAAACGTTCGCCATGTTCGCGACCGCCCCACGGTTCTCGTTCGCGAACCTCTATCGCCACTCGATATCTGCCGGACTGATAAACGCGACACGCCGCGTCCGAACAAACCCGTGCCGCGCTCCACTCGAATGGCTGAACGAAAACTATGATTAACCCTTTGATTACCGACCGCTTGTCGAGACAAAAGGGAATAAAATGGGGAAACGGAGAGCGGTTTCGAGATGCAAACTGGTACGCTGTTTCGCTAAGATATAACACGGGTTTACTACTAAACACAGGGCACGCCATTTTGAAGTTTACCATGCAATTTATGCTCGACGCTATAGCTCGTTCCAAAAAGTGATTCCGGGAAAATTGACTATGTGTTCCGGAGGGGAGATTTTATGGTTGTCGCAGCTCTTCTCTCGGTGATTGTGCTGCAGGAACTTCAAGGTGACCTTTGCTTTCTTCTTCCACACGGAAATGTATGTTTTCTGGTGTATCGCTCTTGCTCAATGAGAAACATCTTCTTTTAAGATATGAACTTCGAAGGTCGTTCAAGGCCATTCCAGGTATTTTCCTAGACAATTGTACAAATTTTCAGAAAAAACGTAAAGGGTAAAGTGACCATATATGAACCACTTTTTGTTGATGTCATTTTTTGATTATTTTAGAATGCACTTTGTCGATCAAAAAATTACCAGTTGCAGATGCATTTCCTCCCTATAAGATTCTGGGGTCAAGTTTGTTCAAAAATTAATACAGCTGGGGAAAAATATTATTTTTGGTGGTGTGTCATTTGCAGGTTCCAGCGAAAGGGGTTCTTAATATGGTACACCTTGTGTCCCTAATATGACACCTAGTGCCATATTCGGCACCCACACCAGGAATGTCAATAGCTATACCCATATTAGGGAACCCTTGGTGGTGCCATATTGGAAACTGAAACTACAACGACGGCGCACTATTATCGCGACTATTGCTGGAATCGGGGAGAGCATCCTCGTCGGAAGCTTTGACGTATTTTCCTGGGCACTTTTGCCGTCTGCGTCTCCGTCGCCATCTGTTTCGCGCAATTACACGCTCGACGGGGCTCAGGAATCGCATCGCTCGTTACAGACTGACCGAAAGCGAGTCGTTCGCTCCCGCGAGCTAGAAGACGTCGCGCTTTCAACTCGGCGAGAGCCGAATAAAAAGCGTTTAAACTAGAGGGAGAAGAAGATGCATCTTTGTGTCGTCCATTTTCGCGGCGACGAGGAGCTCGGCCGCTTAGTTTTCCGCTCGAACTCGAGCGGTATCGCGGAGGGGAACCGAAAGAGCCAACGATGACGGGTTTTCCGGGCGAGAAGCGAGGCTCAATGCGAGAGAACCAGGTCTCGCAGGTCTCTCTCTCTCTCTCTCTCTCTCTTTCGATGTTCTCGTTGGTTCTCTCGCGCCAATTAATTTCGTTTAACTCGAATCGCGGATAAATCGGCTTTACGACTCCGAAAGGAGAGGCTTCGCTGCGGGAACCAGCTCGAGAGGACAACGCGCTCGAACGGAACGCTAAAGACGCACAAAAGGATTCGCGCGTGGATACGCGAGACGCGAGCTGCGAATCGCGCACGCCACCTCGTTCTTCTGCACGGGGAACTGCCGTTCGACAAAAGGGTACCTGCAGCTCACTCAGTCACCGGGAAACGCCGATACCGAGGCGCGTTTCACAACTACCGCGCCGTTGTTTCCACCTAGCCAACGGAACCAACTGCGCGACGAGCACACCGTCGAGCACACGTTCCTCGCACAGAGACCACCGAGCTTCAAAGTGCCACGTAATCATAACCAAAAATCGCACGTGCGCGAAATTTGATTGGTTGCTAAGAGGAGACTTTCAGCTTTATGCCAAACGCAGTTTCAGCGGCGGGAAAAATGTTCTCGACCGGAAACACCGACGGGTTCCCGAACACGGAGACTCGCAAGCTTCAAAGTGAAATAAATTGGTAAAAAATAATCGCGGGTAAATTACTCTACGATTTTCTGTCACGATGTAACAGCGTCGCAAACATTCCTCTGTATATCGTACATAATTGGCTCGATAAAAAATTGTACAGTAATAACAGCGATACGCGAACGACGCCGTGGACAGCGCGAATAATTGGTCGGCGCGATAAAGGGAGCGTTATCGCTGGAATTCAAAGGATTGCGAGCTAGGTCCGTCCGCGTTTTTATTTAAATACACCGGAGCCTGTTTCAGAGGAAACGAGAGGACGGGGTGGTAATGAATTCTAACGACGGTAAATGAGCATCGACGTTTCGCCGTGTTGCTCGACGGAACGTAAAGTTCGACGAGCGTGTGCTTCTTCGCTCGTCTATTTACCGGTTCGTTTGACCCGCGGGCGAACAATTTCCATCGATTTCGCGCGGGACGAGGCGCAGGGAGGCGAGGCGAGACGACACACGTTGCGTCGCGAGGAAACGTGCGTGGGAGGAAGGGAAACGAATGGGAAAAAGAGGATGAGTAGGAGAAGAAGGAGGAGAGGAAGAAGAACGGTGGGCCGATCGTCGGAAGCATTGGACGAGTCCGCGGGCCAATAAAGAGAGCCCGGTCGGGCCGAGTCGGACGTCCGAGGAGTCGTTATCTTATCCTGGCGCAGCTGTCCGACCGGCTAGGCAGTTAGCTCGTATCTGCCGTCACGCCACCAGACTAAATTCCCCCTTACATACTTATCGCGAATTAAACCGCTCCTCGAAAGGAGGCCGGAGACACGGAAAGGTAACGACCGTCGGGCATTATCGCGTTCGGATGAGTTTCACGCGACCGCGCAACCGTCACTCGACATTAACGTTTCCATTATGGGCGAACGACGACTCCAAGCAGCTCGCCAACAACCTAACCCGTCGGACCACCGACCGATCCGCGACCATAACTGCCGGTCACCCTGCACTCGTTACCCCGTCGGATCCGCAAACTTTGACGGCCACGGATTTTGCCCTTGAACGCCGACAGACGCGGGATTTCATTATCTCGGCTCATTTTCGCGTTTAGTCTGCTGTCAACTATTCGTCCATCTGTTACTTTATTTTAACCCTCCTCCGTCCCTCGTGTCAATTTGACAGAATTTTTCCGAAATAAGTTACACTGTTCTCTTATTTGCATGTAAATTCATTCGAAACTTGGTGACTTTTATTTTTTTAAGGATGTTCTGGAGGTAAAACATAAAAATTCATTCTACTTTGGAGAAAGTGTAGACCAAGCGAAGAAGCTGCTCATCTCTACCTGTAATTTTATTCCTCTCGTTGCCACGTCTGTTTTACCTTGGGAGAAGTGTAGATCAAGAAACGATTGAGCTACTCATCCATTCGTAACTTTCCAAAGCATTTTAATAAACTGTTTCCTGTTCTTGCAGCAAGAATATTGTTCGAGAGGAAATCAGCGTTCGATCCGAGCAGAAGTAAACACTGTTGCGAACAGTAAATTTGTTTTGAAAGCACTCCGGCTCAAATAATTTTTCCATCGTTCCGAATTTTGTTGACCGAAGGGTCTTGCGTTTAAAAACAATTTCTGCTCGTCCAGTCAATCTTCGTAACATAGAAGTATAGCCCGCGTTATTCGATAACATTCTGCCGCGTATCGTTTTAGTTGGAATATTTATTTGCACGCAATACGCTCGAAGTAAAAATTTGCACTGTACCTAATATACCTTTGGAATATTCTAAAGCCGGCGCGGTACTCGTTCAAAGGGGAATGAAACTCCGGCAAAAAATCGTACAACGGTTTTGAAGTAGTCGCTGTGAAGAGGAAACTGCAATTCTCAAATCCTTGGTGATTTCAGTAGCGAGGAAAATGTTTCCGCCTCCGTGGATATATTTAAATTACAATTTACTGAGAGTAGGGGTATCCTTGTTTTCCCACCTGTTACATGACGTGTAAATATGTTTGAACGATGTACCGAGGCTTCGCGGGCTACAATGAGTGCTGGATGATTGTTATACGAATTTTGACAACAATTTTCCATCGAAAATTTGGCGATTCGTCGGGTATTAACAGCGTTCGACAAAAAAATTGGAGTGACACTGGCAATTGCAGTTGATCCCGACGATAATAGAAACAGCAGATTATAGACACACGATTGTTTAATAATCCTCCTATTCTATTTCCTATGCTGCTTTACGAACGTGAGATTTGCCAAGATATTAATAAACTCCGCGCTGAAGAGTTCAATTTCGACTATGAATTTCCACGAAGCGTTTGGCCAAAGATGCATTCCTGTCAAAAATAACCATGCGAAGTTAAAAACGTATTTTTAATCGGAATGCATAAGTGCTACTTAACTTCTCCGTTTCGGGCAATCGGTCGGAACATTTATGCAGAATTGAGAAGACGTTGGAAGAGTTCACGGGTGGTGTTCTCCCGTTTCTGGCAATTGACTAGAACATTTTTAGTTTGCGAGAAGATCCGCAGTTTAGCGAGGACTGCTGTGGAAGGGTCCGCGAGGAAAGCGTCACGAGGATAGAAGAAAGAGAAGAGAAGAGAGGAACTAGGAGTTCTCGCGCCGCCGCGCCGTGGGCAGAAAGCGGAGAGTAGAAAGCAGAAAGCAGAAGGTAGAAGGCGAGTTTGCCGGAGAACAGACTTGGAGTGGCTATTCAAAGTCGAACCGGCGCGGCGTGCAATTAATTCCTGAGCGAGGGGAAATCGAGTCGTGGCCGCCGATAGGGCGCACTCGTGACCCGCGTCACGACCGTTCGATCAAAAGCCGAGTAGTCGAGACTCGAACTCGCTTATCTCGATTAACGATGCCGCGGGCGCTCTAATTCAATGGACGATTCCGCTACGTACACCGGAAGCGACGTTATTGTCGTAGTTCCGGGGGGCACCGTTTTCGACTAGCCGACGACGACGACGACGCCTCGCGCCTCTCGGCCGCGACGCCGAAACGGGAGACGGCGAATCCGACGATTCTATGCGCGAGTTATCGATTCACCGCAACTCGCGATTCGTTCCGAAATCGAGTTAACCCTCGTTAATGGACGGCCCCCGGCTCTGCGGCCAATTCCCCATCTGCCAAACAATTAAATCATTTTCGTGCTCGAATCGCGACGCGAAATCTCGCGAAGAAACCCGGACGTCTTCTCGGCGTTTGATGGACAAGGGACCACGAAGGGTCACAAAACGAACCGGAGCTTCTGCGGGTTCATTATTGAAATTTTACCTTTATGGAACCATCACCGACGTCATCTCCGACAGACAATAAAGTCAACTGACAGGCTGCAGTATCTATAAATCGTCAAATTCAATTGCAGCCGCGTTAAGATCCGTGAAAACAATCGCGGAACGTTTCTTCCGGTTCATTTTCCAATTGCTCCGAGTACGGTGGCAGATTTACCTCCATGGACCCAATCCATGCGTCTTCCGACAGACTAAGAATTGATTGATATACTACAGGACTTCCACGGCGTCGGGTTCAATCGCAGCTGCGTGAACACTCGCAAAGTCGAAGGCTCTGTTTGATTCTCGGAATTGCAGCGAGGACAACGACGACTTTTAACAATCGATTGACAGATTACGGGATCACATTCTTTTCAATCTGACTTCCCAGTCCCTGCGGGAACAGTTCGCGATTTTCCTCGGCGATAGCGATCGCCATCTTTACGGCGGAGTCGACGAGCCGTCGAGTTTCGCCGGGAAACATTTCGCAGCGGCTCGAACCCCGCTATTAAAAATGCGATAACGGGTTCGCAGCCGTGGCGCCTACGATTTCGATTAAAAAGTCCTCGCACGTTTGCGTAATTCGAGCCAGCGCGGCGCGCGGCCGGCACCGACACGCCGGGCATTTCCAAGTCCATTAAGATCCTGGCCCGGGGTAATTAGGAGGACAATGCATCCTGGTCCGTGAGTGGCGGATTAAGCGACGGCCGCGCGACCGTGCAAGAGATTAACCGCGGGGGAACGTTTCTTTCTGGGAGAAGTAACTTACAAGCCGGCCACGTACGCGAAACGTCCGAGATCGCGTTCCAACGTCGGGAAAAGTCATCGCGGGGAAATTACGGTCGCGCGAACCGCGATACGCCCGGCACGCGTCCCGTCGCTCTGCCTCGCCGCGACTCGACCCGCGGGCGTTTAAAAGTCACTGCCCAGCGAGCGAATCTACGAAAAAGAGCTGTGTGTATGTGTCCCGCGGCGCAGAGCAAGAGAGAGAGAGAAGGAACCATTTAGGGAAAACTCGGGGACGACAGCGGAGACCGAGTCCGGCCCGAGTGTTCGCGTAATACCGCGTTACGTACAGCATATATTACGATTCAGAGGAAACCTGCTCCAGGCCAGCCTCCGCGGGGTAGCCGTCGTCGTTCTTCTTCCGGCGAACCCGCTCGTGAAATATCGCCCGCGTTTAATTAAACGCCCGCGCCGCGAACCCTTTCGAACCATTCCGAACCGGTGAAAAGCTACCCCTGCACCCACGCGTCGCCCTGCTGTCGGTTTAGCCCTCGCGTGCTCGCGATTATGGCCACTTCATAAACACATCCATTCACGGATCTAGGTCTGGTTCTTGCGCCTCCATTTTACGGGTCTTTTTGTCTCGATTTTTGCAGGCGTTCGGAATTAGTTCGGGGATTTCTTCGGGTGTTACAAGGAAGTTTCGTTTACGGTTACCTATATGACTAGGCTGTGTCTTTTAATTAGAAAGCCACGAAAGTTAGCCAATAAACTAGCGGAGTTTATTGAATCTCTCATTTCAAAGAGAGCCTAAAATAAACGACAGACACCTGGACTCACCGAGCAGAGAAAAGGACCAATCGAACCGCGCCCTAACAAAAGAACCGCGCACAAAACCGACCGATCTTACCGGCATTCGGCGGGTAACAATGGCGACATCGCTACCCGGAATCACTCGACGGAAAGTTATAGTTTTATTCCGGGACAATTATTGGCCCTCGCACTGCTGCCGCCGCCGCACGCTGCTACAAAAGCGTGTTCCGGATCGATTCGGAAACCCATCGTACGTTTCTCTTCGCGGAATGGTTCGCGTCTGTTCTGGATCAGGGGGTACACGGGGAGGTTAAACGGCGACGTTCGAATCGGATAATTGCATCTCGATGCGTTTTCCATGGTTATTGGTCGACGACGTTGACCTAGAAGGGATCGAGCCGTGGAGCGCGCGGCTCCGCTCCGCTTCGACTTCGTAGGAAACGAGGAAGGGAGAGGACGGCAAGGAGAACGATCACAAAGGACGGTACAATGGAGTTTGCGGAGCATTGTTTGAGCATCTAGCACGATCCATCCACTCGCGGTTTTGCGCCCCCTCTCGATCGTTCGATCGTACTCGCGCCTGGTCCTCCCACGGACTTTTCATGCTTTTCTTCGAGCGGCTCGATCCCCGAAGGTCGCGAGATTTTATCGTCGAAATATACCGAGACGAGGAGACCACAGAGAACGAGCGAGAGAGAGAGAGAGAGGGAGAGGGCTGTGTTTTTTTAATGCCTCCATTGTGCCGGGCCGAGTAGGTCAAGCGTTGGTCGAATCCGAACGAAAGAGGCTTTCGCTCGGCCCGGTTCGCGCGAGCTACCAACGAAACACGAACCGGTCCTCCTTCGGCCACGATTTTCACTCGTCCGAGGACGTCTGCAGGTTAGAGGATGTCTGCGTTTAATCTCTTCATCCTCTCCGAACAGATACCTCCCTCTGATCCCCACTGTTTCCTCGTACAATTGGCGCTGACAATTTTTATTTTGCACAGAGGTCCGCCACTTGGTGATCCTTTGAATTTGCTCGCCGGTACCGGAAATGTGCTAGGTTGAAGGGAAAGTTCTGAAATTATATCACCGAATAGTATTAAACATATATTTTTACAAATTGATTCAAACGTTTTCCTTTTAAAATACGACAGAACCCTCTTTCCAACCGAGTATTTCAATGCGGAATTTATTTTGCACGATTACAGGACAATGTCCGCTCGAGCAAAGTCGGATTTGTTTCCTCGTACAATCGGCACTGATAATTTTTATTTTGCACAGAGGTCCGAGATCAGTAACAAAAATGTGCTAGGTTGAAGGGAAAGTTCTGAAATTATATCACTGAATAGTATTAAACATACATTTTTATAAATTGATCCAAACGATTTCTTTTTAAAATACTACAGAACTCTTCCTCCGATCGAGTATTTCAGTGCGGAATTTATTTTGTTCGCTCGGGTAAAGAACATTATTTTCCGTCGGATTTCGGTAACAATAGTCCGCAAACAAATCTAGAAACCGGCGATTCGACCGGCCGAGGAGGGTTTAGCGGGAAGTGCTCGACAATCTTAAGAAAGCAGCTCGACGACATCTAGAAAACATGTTTCTTCTTTCTGTTTCAGTCGCGGGCCTGAAGCTGGAGCGCTTAGACGTGCCGGCGTACACTTTCCGCGGCAAGAACGCGCTCCTCGAGTGCAGGTAAGAGTGCTCTCGAGAACCGGCTGCACTTCGCCGATATTCCGCGGGGTTGTCCGTCGCGAGTTCTCTTTCGCTTCTTCGAAATCGATCCGTGTAGCTTCTCCGGTCCGCTCTCCCTGCGAGTTGCAAATCGCGTCGTCGTGGTAGCCGCCTAATAAAATTACGACGGGCGAACGAGTTGTTTACAGAATCGGTAAACGGAGCAGGAAGAGAGAGAGAGAGAGGAACTCCTCGTAAAGACATCGATAAAGGCACCGGCCAATAACGTATCGGGTTTTCGCGTACGCCGCCACGGTAAATAAAATTAAAAATAAGAGATGATACACAGGATGGACCGTGGGAGGATCTCTAGAGCCGAGAGACCGTTTATTTATTTATACTGGCGATATCTTCGGCCGCAATCCGGAGTTTCCTCTGAAACGTGGGTTTTCTCGGAGCCGAAAAGAGACGATTCACGGGACCATCCCGTGGACCAAACTCGATCCTCCGAAGCCGAGCTGCCCGGGTTCCCTCGAGATCTCTTCGGAACTCCGCGTTTTCTTCTCCCGTGCTCCTTCCCCTCTTCCCTCCAGGTTGCTCTTTACCGGGTCTCTCGCGGGCCAGCACCGAGAAAAACCACGAATAAGGAAAAACCGGAATTCCTCGAGAAGAAGACGGCGTCGGGGGTGCTGTGGTCGTTGCGCGTCATCGATTCGCGAAAAACTGTCGCTATTGTTCGGCCTCCGCTTTTTAAAACTTCGTCAAATGTTTGTCTCTCCTACTTGTACTTCGAGAAGAATTTTTTCCGTTGCCCCGGCAACTCTTTGTTTCGCGAGAGTAAATTCTCTGATGGGTATTTACTATTTACCCTCTCAGTCCCATTTGTTCCGCTTTATTAAAAAAATCCGGCGATATTTCTCCGCAGAACTAGTTAGCCTGTAATCAGCGCGATGGAATAAGGAAAATTTATGATTGTTCGCCGACTTTGGCCACCTACATTCTCCCCCGGAATCCCTTGGTAATGCTGCAGGGCCAAGTAGCATCCATTCTCTTCTTAAACGAACTGTTTATGCATCGATTGCGACGGCCAGCTAGATAGGTGCTCATTTAATCATTGTAATAAATGGCGTACATTATCCGTTTTGTGGATGCAATTTTCAAAGGTTTTGTAAGGTTTCAGCCGAGCACATGATATGCAACTAAGGAGTTGTACGATCGGTGGCTCATTCACCAGATTGTTTCAAGCGCGTTAATAGAATAGATTCGGGCGAAGTTTCTAATAACAGTCCCGCGAGGAAGAGAACGGGCGCGCGATAATTCCGTCGATAAACCCTTCCTGATGGGAGTGCTGTCCACCTACAATCGCAGTGTTCAAGTCCCTAGGATCCCTTCGGTTCAAGGGATGTCGCCTGGAGCTACGTCCCTCTGACACTCGGCGCGAACACATTTTCGACGATCCAGCAAATTAACCCGCCGGAAATCGCTCTATCGAAAATTTTAGAAAGTTAATAAAACACGCAGCTCCACCGAATTTTACCACCTGCCGGAGTTATCAATGTAGCAAATGGCCTTGTACAAGGAATAGAGTACGTGTGCCAATTATTCTGCGAACAACCGCAACGAACCACGCGACATTTTTCCGCATTTATGGTTTATGTAAAAATATTTCTGACATCTATTCTTTTTTATTAGCGGATACGCGTGGGAGTGAAATTACCCCTTGAAGTGAGGATATCGAAAAATTTCACGGTGAACGGTGGAAAAAGAAATGATGAAAATTAATTGGATTGTTGCAGGCAATGAGGCCGCAACATACAGTAGAACCTCGATCATCCGGGCCTCTGATGTCCGAATTCTTTATCGTCTGAATACTTTCCACAAAGAATTAGTTTACGTTAAACCAACGCATACGCTACACGATTTACTGCACACTTCAATAAGGATTAAGTTCTGCACTGAAATTATGTAATTGTTTGAACAATCATGTTCCACTAATTAGTACGAGTAATCGAAGTTCTACTGTATATGTATCAGCTCGAGTCATAAAACACTGCCTTGTTGAAAATTAAACATTTCTACCGATCAAGAATAATTCCACTGCATTAGATTGTAAAGAAAGAAATGCAAGATTTTTGTTCCTTCGTTTGAATTGCACAATTTTATACGAATAAATATTTACCTTAATTTAATGAGTTGTATGTAATTTTAAAGCTTGTTTTACGCTCTATTTAATTATGCTTTTGATATTTAATTTATGCAGCGATACCAGCGCTGCACTGTGCATTCGTTGGCACTTCCTTCGCACCATACTTCGTTGTTATTCCGAGCGCTCGAGCGGCACTGCAACCCAATTTGAACTCATAGAAAAATAAAAGCAAAATAATTTGATAAAAATTTGAATAAAATCAAATATCAAAAGCATAATTAAGTAGACCGTAAACCAAGCTTTAAAATGACATATAACTCACTAAATTAAGCAATTAAAACAAACCAGCAAAAATCCTGCATTTCTTTCTTTACAGCCTAATATATGATTTTTTTCATATTACAAGAACGCATTTGCAAAGTGATACTGGTCTTCGTGGAAGTTTTTCGAGAAATCGGGGGACTGTGGTACGTCTGGCCGGTAATTGCGCGAGTCCGGATCCGCTTTGAATCGGAGCGTCTTCCGGCAGGAAACGAGCCGGCGCGGTCGTCGGCGTCGTATCGACGAGATGGTCAGATATATATCGAACGTCGTCGGCGTCGTTCGGGGAGCCTCGAAAACCGCCTCGAGGATCCTCCGGCGCGGGATCTTTAAGTCGCCGGCCGTGGGAGCATGTTAATTAAAACGTAATGAAATTATGGCGCAACGTCGCGCGTCCTACAATTACGGCTGGCCGGAATATGCATTCTAATTAGTGGTGCGCGCTGGCTCAACGACTTTTCACGTAGAAAAATAAGGTCGACCGGCGCGAGCACGCGCGCTAGAGGGTGCTTCGTGTCCCCGAGAAAGAGAAAGAGAGGGAGAGAGAATAAAAAAGAAAACAAAAAAGCGGTTCCGCGGATCGGTTCGAAACGCGCGCGCCGAGGAAAACGACGATCTAGGGGGATCGAAGAGGAAACGCAAGCGGGTGGATGGAACGATGGTCCGTCCATGCGAGACCAGCGGAAAGCACCGGAAACCGGTCTGCCACCTTCCATTTCCAAGTATCGCGAGCTCAAAGCGGCAGTATGCTCGCCACGTAACGTCGTAAACGAGAAGTCGAAGAGCGCGCGAAGCGCCGGCAAATTGGAGTGTGTGCACTTTCTCGATACCTCGAGGAGCACCGCGTCGAAAAAGGAGCAGCCGCCCGATCCCCGCCGTCGTTTCCCACCTTTCAATCGACACTGCCGTTCGTTTCCCTCGTCGATTCGCGTTTCCCAGCCCTGTGCCCTTCCTCCGTTTCCTCGAGCCGAGGAAACGCGAGCCTGCTGCTCGCCTCGTCTGCGCTTCTCGTCGCTCTCCATTTGACCCGTCGTCGACGCCGCCGGACCGACTACACGCTAACATGATCGCCTATGCTTGCCCTTTTATTCCCGAACCTTGTCTGCTAGATATTCCTGCAGTCACTAGACGGTCGCAGCGATCGAAAGTTTAGGGATCGGCATTTCACACAGTTATAAGGCTAGTCTCTTCGTTTGATTGTTTTACGTCGCTTCCTCAACTGCTATGGTTATTAAACGACGGGACCTACAGTTTAAGGTGGGTCCCGAACCACCTCGGGCACCACAGTCTAAATGGCACACGGAATACTTCCAGAGGTGCCGGCGTCGGGGATCGAACCCGAAGGCTAGTCTAATTTCTCGTAAAATGAAAAAAATCATGTACAATGGAATTATTAGAATAGCTCCGACCGCAAAGGGTTAATATATCGATGTTTCAATGCGTCCACTTCTGCATGCTGGTACGCGCTTTATATTTTTATTTACTGGGTTCCGTGAAATTTCCGTGACGAACGCAGCCAGCAATCTAGTAATCACTGATTGCAGACTGATAACATTACGAGCGATTGTGTGCGCATACATTCTTTACAAAAAACATTCGAAAGACAAAGAAATTTACACTACCGGCAAATTGGGTAGCCGCCGAGTTAAATAACCTGATGACAACATCACGAGGTGCATAGCGGAAGCATTTGAATGCAGGAGGGTGCTCTCTCAGAGCATCCCTTCGAGTCGCATTGATATTCATTCCATTGATACGGTGGCAAGATGAATAGTTAAATTTGCAAATTCTTTTATTGCCAATAAACAATGGCGTTTCTGTACATTCAGCCGGGGCTCGATAAAGCGATATGTGCGGCGAATACTATTGTTGATATTTATTGCGGTGTATACAATGCGCGAAGAAAACGTGACGAATTGAGCCAAGGGATATGTGGATAAATTTATTACGGAGCGCATACAGAGGGTGAAGAAGAACACAGAGAAAGTAATAGTCTCGTAATTAGACAGCGGATTTTACGAGAGAAATAATTTTTATTAATTTGCATAAATATGGCCGCAGTCTACTCGTAATCATTCGGCGAAGTGTCCCGAAGTGTGTACAATTGCAACGAACCGAATGTGGAGGTCGAGGAAGCGATCGAGGACGAAGAAGCGCGGAGGAAGTGGATGATGATGATGATCGTCGCATAATCATTCGGAAAACTTCTCTCAGGGGCAGGAATTTCTCTCTCCAGGTTTTCCCGGCTAAATGAATTATCTGCGTCCATCGGCGAGACTGCGTGGTACCGTGAAACAGACAGGTGTTTCTCTTGCAACGGGTAAAAGTCAACCGCGAGATAAAGCGAGACGCCTCGGATGCGTGTAACGAGACAGAAACGCTAACAGAAATTAAACTTCTCGTGGAATCGTGTAACGCGCGAGCAGGAGGAAAAATTTAATAGAAAGAGTGAGGGAGAGAGCAGAAGAAGAGGAAGGAAACAGTCGGGAAACTATCTACCAACAAGGGTAGACGTAGAACGGGAGCAGACGTGTATAAGGTAGACCGGCTTGCCTCGGTTTATGACGTGGACGAAGCGTTAACACATCGACGGTAGACCGTACACTGTGCTCCACCGTATACAAATTTCACGAGATCGAAACAGCGACGATTTGCAAACGGAAACTGTATGTAACTACAAGATTTATCGCGGGTGATCCCTTCTCGAAGATTCCGTTGCGGCGCGCTCGATACGTCGACCGGAAGAATTCATTTTTAATACGGTCAGAGACCCGTGACCCATTTATGGGACATGACAATTTCACGTAAAACCCTCGCGTATGCGAGCTCCCTCGTAAATTCTGGATTTTTGCGGGAACGTCGAATTTTAGGGATTAATTTGCAGCGACTGGGAAATAAGCAGGAATTTATTCGCTCGCCGGGAGCTTCCGGCCGGCTCACGGCCAAATAAAAACCTCATTAAATTGATCAAACTTATACCGAATTCGCGGGAATCGCGTCACAAGTTACTATATATCTCTGTCTTTCTCATGTATGTACATACGATGTGCCGACAAACGACCATAATTATCCGAGAAGTGAACCAGAAGAATGTATGAATACAACTGTGATACTGTCATCAGTAGAGTGCGCGGATATTTCCGGAATAAATAAACAGTTTCCCTATTAATTGCGGGAAGCGAGCGAGCTGAACGGACGTATGCTCCTCTTTTTAATCATTGTAATTATTTAACCTTTTAATTGGGTGACTCATCGATTACGAATATTTGCAAGGCCGCGGAATGGGATGAATGAGATTCGCGTGGCTACAATTTCGACGTAATTAATGTAGGCGGAATATATTCGATACCGATTGGATAGTATGATGCTATTTGCAGTAAAATATTCTACAATTTTCAAAATCTGCTCTTTATTTAACGTTCCGCGACGATGCGGAAGACTCTCAATTTGCGATAGGCGAGCCAGCAAGTTCGAGCTATGGATTCGCGGGGCGCGTCGAATAATTGTCAAAGCGTTAATCAACCCCGAACGCGTCGCCGAAGAGGAAGTGGAAGACATCAGTGTCGAAACGTCGATTTCCGTTTTCTCGTTCGGTTCGGTTCATTCCGGATGCAGTAGGTTGACTCGACGATGATCGTTTCGATGGACGGAGGCGTCTCGCGTCTCGGAACGATGCGCGCGGCGGGGCGTCGCGACGCAGCGAAAGAGAGTCGTCCGAACGGGTAACTGGAGGGTGGAAGGGGGAGAGGACGAGAAGTTCTTTGACGAGAGAGGTGTCGGTCGAACGTCGGGGCGACGCCAAAGAGACCAGACCGTTCCCGGAGCCGGGTATAAATTGCAAATTAGTTTACCGTCCTTCGCGAGCTCCGGCTCGTTGGCCTCACCCCCGTCCCCGCCCCGTTCTACGCTCCTCTAATTTCACCATGGAGATTTCGGCAAATTGGCAGCAAGATTCGAACGGAAAGAGTGTTCCCGAGCAGAGTCGATCGGCTCAAAGGCGAAACCAAAAGTAGTCCCGCCATTCCGAACTGTTCCGCCTCGAACAATGGGACTCGCCGAGCCGCCAAGATCTCCGAGACTCTGCGGTGAAAGGGCCATTTCAAAGGAGCACGAACTTTGCTCATGCTTAACACTTTGCCGATCTGCTTGGTCTACCGTTCCGCGAAAATCGACGATTCACTTTCGGAGATTGGTGTTAATAAATGGCACTTTTAAAAGAAAACTATTCTCTATTTCACGGCGCGAGAGGAAGCTCTTTACGATATTTACAGCATTCACTCCTCGGTTTTCCATTTCTCCGCGAATTCTTCGAAAACTGTCCGAGGTAGTTGTGAGTGACAGAAGCCAGAGTTAAAATCGTCGTCCGTTCCGCAAGATTAATCGCTTGTATAATCGAGTAGCATCAAAGATGCATAGCCCCAAGAATAATATACAATATAAAGGTAAGAGGGTACGTCGCGTCGGGGCAGCGACAAACGTTCAGAACGACGACCAGAGGGAAGCGTAGAAACACGTTCTATCGCTGTATAATAAAAGTGTTTACACTGGCGCCGCGAGCGGAGCTGTGTTTATTAGATGACCAATTTTTATCGTCGCTCTTATAGCTTCCTCCGCAGCTCCAGCATAACCGTACCCTCGCCGTGAACACAGTGTCTGTACGCTTTTTGGCAGTCGAAATTTACGGAATTTCATACGCGATGTGCAGCGCAAACATAAAATTTCCGCGGACAGATGGGAAGCAAGAATGGGGGTCTAACAATGACATCGTCGATCACCAACATTTTGCCCGATCACAGGAGACACACAGACGCTGTCGAGACGTCATCATTTACGAGGCAAAGGGTCCCGACACGCAAGTTCGCATCGGGAGGGCGGAATAAAGAACACGCGGAAATAGGAGGG
The DNA here is from genome assembly GCA_028455605.1 of Lasioglossum malachurum. Taxonomy (NCBI): domain Eukaryota; kingdom Metazoa; phylum Arthropoda; class Insecta; order Hymenoptera; family Halictidae; genus Lasioglossum; species Lasioglossum malachurum. Next base: position 31,913,634 of record CM052313.1, read on the forward strand.
GGGTTGTCGGTAGTATAGGGGTGGCGGTTCCGGGGAAAACAAGGGGGCGCGGAGGGGTACTCCCGCAGGACACGACCCGGCAAATGAGCCGGTGGATGCAAATCAATCCCAGGACGCGGCCCTCCAAATTGTGCACCTACGCTCGAATGCGGCAATCCCTTTTCCAGTAGCTGCAGCTGGGAACTAGGGAGCTGCTACGGCGACGGGAGCAGAGCTCTGGCAGTGTGTGTAGCAGTGTGCGGTATGTGGCAGTGTGGCAGTGGTGGCAACGTCGGTTCTGTGCCCTCTCGCCATCGAGCCAACCCCCACCGATGCCCCCCTGGGTACGTCGATGCGACGATGCAACGATGCAACGATGCGACCACGTCGCTCCGCAATGGTGCAACGATCCTACGCTACCGGCTGAAACAGCCAAGCACCATCCGAACTATGTCGGACCGGCACATGTGTCGTCGCCCGCACCCGCTTACCTTTTGTCGATCCTCCGGCGCACAGATCTCGTCCGTTCGCATCCAACGAGATATTACCGTGCCGCGGAACGTGTTCTATCGAACTCTCGAACGCGTGCTGAACTCTTCGCTGGTGAACACTCGCCGGTGTGCTCTGAGCCATGTTGTGGGATATTAATTGCGTTCCATATTGAACAATACAACGTTACGTTATGGCATTGATGATTGTAATGTAGACATTTGGTCCGAGATTTTCTGTTCCGTCGCGTAGGAACCATACAAACGGTTTTCGTTCGAATAATATTCATGGTGCATTCGTGACTAAAGATCCTCTTCGGGGATTTTGTGAACTATTAGCATTTGGCTGACCAGTCAAGGCATCTGCGTAGTGTTTCGTTTTTTATATACTTTCGACAATGAAAGAGTCATAAATTTCGTCCCTCCGAGTGATTACGAATCGTTCGTAATCTTTGTAAACGTGCATCACAAACACGGATTATTGTTTATTCAAATCTGCGCGCGTATAAGGCAGGACCTGCTGGATCAGTCTTACTGATGAGTCCACTAGCAGGTCCGGGACGAAACGCTACCTTTGACGTACTTTATATTCATGCGAACCTAGAAATTGTCTTTGCGTCTTTTGTAAGATTATATCATTTGAACCACTTGCCCAAGATTAACTTGGCGGGCAACCGATCCGAAACATTCGCGAACCGACAACTTCGCGACGAAACATTTTCGATGGACGAGGTACTCAAAGTGTTGAGGAGCACAGGACACTGGTGGCAGTTGAAGGATCGCACCCAGACCTTGATAGTACACTGTAGGACCTGTAGATCCTCAATCCTCAGCAGATCGCTGAACCAACACGGATCACGAGTGCCTTCTTTCGGAAAGCTGACGTCCGTATTAGAATCGCGTGAATCGGGACGCGCACAAAGCGAATCGGAATAGTCATGTCGGCGAGTTAAAAAGCGATCGAGCGTCTAAACGAGCCGCCGCGGCGCCTCGCGACGTGGCCGTCGGGAATCGCGCGATGAGCGTGCACGTTCCCGTCGGTATGCGCTTTAACGTGATTGCTTGCGCTGGCCTGCACGAACAGTCGCGTCCGGAAGAGAGGGAGAGAGAGAGAGAGAGAGGCACTAGTCTCTGTCGCGTGACAACAACCTCCCAATGAAGGAAACTACGTACAATTACGGTAATTGATCAACATCCGCGATCGAAGGTTTACGACGACGGCAGGAACGAACGAACCGGGTAACTAAACGAACTAGGGGGAGGGATGGGTTAGGGTGTTCAGATCGGAGTTCCATCAATTTGCTAATCGAGTTCTATCTCCGTTGATCTCGTTCTTAGAAAAACTCGGAGCGAGAGCGTCCCGGAGGATTTGCGATTCCGACCGTGTGCCGCGATAGCTTTTTTTCCCTCTGTTATTTTTTCCCCCCGGTCCGGAATTCAGCGGAAAAGCGACGACATGGAATAGGAGGAAGCGGAGAGGGAGAAACAGAGAGAGAGAGAGAGAGAGAGAGAGAACGTCAACACGCTCGATTCTGATGCTGTAACGAAATCGGATCGAGAGCTGCAGGTCGGTTAATCGGCGATTACTAACTCGATTACTAACTCCGATCGGAGTTCTGGATGGTATCGAGGCGCGCAACAGGCTAGTTCGTTCCACGCGAAACGAGACCGCGGCCCCACTAATCCGCGAGCGACAATTAATATTCGTAAAGTAATTAAACGAGCACAGATAGGCTCGCGTTACGATTATACAGCGAGATCGTCGGGGGCTCGTACCTGTCTCGCTCGACACCGGTAAACATGCGTTGCGACGCATCGCGGGGTGCAACGGTGCAAGCGATGCAAGCGGTGCAAACGGTGCAACGTTGAGCTCCTCGGATTTTCATCGGCTCCCCGCACTCGCCCGCTCCCTTCTGCTTATCCCTCTGTCTGGTAATAGCTTCGACCGTGCACGCCGAAACGATCTCGTTAATGCGCGCCGACGAAACTCGGCCGACGGAAAATTCGTCGGGTAATTCGGAGAAACGGGCGGCGGGGACGCGAGAAACGCCAACGTGCCTTCGAAACGTCTCCAACGTCGTCGTCGTCGTCGTCGTCGTCGACGACGTCGTAGTCGTAGTCGTCGATTTTGAGAGACGACGGGAAACGATCTCGCGCTCGCGCGAACTCTCTGCAGCCTCGACGTTCCACTGCTTTCCACAGCGACGACGACGACGACGACGACGACGACGATCGTTTGGATAACAAACCACTCGAACTGCGAGTCACGCTGCGAGAACGCGTTTTCTACCAATTAAATTTTCTTCTCGCCTCCGCCGCGCCGACGGAACACGATACCGGGTGCGATCCAACCTCGCGGAAACTTCTCGCTGTCGACTTCTCGAATTTGCTGGCGCGCTAACGCCACGCCTCGTTAATCCTCAAACCGTCGTAACTGGGTCCGTTTTGACCCCGGACTACCGAGCTACCGTTCGATTTCTTGATTTTACACGAGCCAGTTCACCGACGCGTGTCACGTTCGACTTCTTTACGACCCGAAAGTGCAGCGTGTGTTCCTTGCGCTTGTCGAGATTGTAAGCATTCATGCGCGAAAGCTTTCTTTCGTATAGTTTTGCGCAAGTAGAGAGGGACAATCAATACGATTACATCAATTAAATTATAAATTGACGAACGTTTAAATTGAAAGGGGACATCTGCAGCTTCCTTGCGGGAACAGAATGGTAGAATATTAATCCTACAATCGAGGATAAAAGAAAATGTGCCAGACGAAAGCTGTATTGTTTAATGGAATTCGTTTGCTGTCCTCTTATCATCAACCGGCGAACTTTGATGTCGTTCCTTTTTTCACGAGTTCCTCTCCTCTGGTAGTAAATCCATTGACTGCGATCGAATCGATCGTTGCAGAGCAGTGTATTAGACAACCGGGAAAGGTCTTGTCGCTTTAATCAATATTGTGGACGCTATTAACGCGCTCGGTGGCGAGTAGCTCAACTCCAGGAATTTCCACAAAATTAAATTAATCTAATTAATGTAACCGAGATTGGAAACTTCAAATTTATAATACCGATATCGTCGCGATGAAAATGAATTTCTGAAGTAGGTTAAAAATCAGCGTCACCCATATGTTTTGTAAATCGAACACGGTACAGAGAATCGGTTTCTTCTCTAATTTCGCAATCGATGGTTTGAAAAAGCTAAAAAATATCGCATTTAACACTCGGATGGCCGGGGTCGATTTTAACCCAGCACTTCAAAGCCAGCATCCATCTACATGACTGTCGACGATCAATTTAAATTGAAGCCTGTCTAGTTGATGAGAAGATCAATGGAACCAGATAAAATAGCTTCGAAAATACGCTCGAAAAAATCAAACTGAACGACCAATTGAAGCTGTACATTGTTACCCGTAGAATCTATTAGGTCAGCGCGAAATTGTACGTACGATTTCACGGTGGAATAAAAACCAGGAATTCACATTAAAACTTTTAGCACGAATCTAATACGTGTTCGTAGATTCAAACAGAAAAAAATGTAGGGGCCAAATTGGTTTCTTGCACCCAGGCCCCTTTATAGAGAAGGCCGGCCCTGGGCATCCGAGTGTTAAAAGACTAGCCGCGGTCGGGTGTTTGGAAACGCGGGCTGCAGGCACACCGACCGCAAGGAGGTATCGCAGGTGTAATAATAAGCGGTCCCACCGTTTGTTCTCTTGTTGCAGATACGAGCTGGGAACGGACAAGCTTTACTCCATCACCTGGTACAAGGATCACGAGGAATTCTACAGATACGTGCCTAGAGGAGAACCTATGAAGCACAGCTATACCGTCGAGGGCATTAAAGTTGACGTGAGTCGAAAGCTCTCTTGTGTCCCGCAACCGGCGCGGCGTCGCGGCCTTGTTCCTAGCATGGTATCTGATCTCCGCAATGCCGCGTTCCGCGCGCACATCGACCGTTCTCCTCTCCTCTCCCAGCCGCTGGCCTTCACCCTCTCCGAAAATTACTGTTAACAACTGCTAACAACTGTTTTATAACACCGCCGATTAAAGCAGTTCCCGAGAACCCTTCCACGGAAGAATTGGCCTTGGGAAAGTCCAGTTTGTATCACTCTGCAATCTTTATGCAAAATAATTTAATCCTTTAAATTGTGCCAACTCGTTTCTCTCATAAATGCATCAAATCCGGATATCAAAAATTAATTATTTCACTTTCTACCGCTCCGTACACAGAGCGTCAAGAGAGATGACGCGGTAGCTTCCGGTGGAGAAATCAAAATTAAATCATAGAGCGGGGGACTGATGATCTCACTTTCTACTGGTCGGTGTACAGAGCATCAAGAGAGACGACACAGTAGCTTTCGGTTCTACAAACCGAGATGAAACGGCAGGGGGTTAATCGGTCGACCGACCGAGCCGCTGTGAGAAAGAAAGCAATCGATCGGCAGGGAACGGGCGGAGGAACTCGCGCTTTTCAAGTGCCTTGCGAAACTCGAGGAAATCGAGAGAAATTTCACTCGCGAGCTGCTGATAAGATAGAGAGAGAGAGAGAGAGAGAGGAGAGTGCGCGCGGGCGGGCGTAGAGAGCGGTTACTCGATTCTTTTACCTCGCATCCAACTTTAATATCCGCCTCGCATACAGACTTCTTTGTGCATTACGAGGAGCCCTGGAAACGCGCGCGCAATTACCCTCGCGAATACACGTCGGCGTGGTTCCTGCCGGGACGAGGAGAGGATCCTACTACCCTCTCTGCCCTATCCTCGAGCCGATCCCCCTGGTTCCTCTGTCTACCCGTCTCTGTGCGAGCTGGGTATTCGTCGCGTCGAGGGTCGTCGCGACGACATCCGAGGAGTCCTCTTAACCCGTTAACCAGGTTATCTTTTGACCGTGCGCACACGCCAATCGACAAATTCCAAAGCGTCACTCCGGCCGACTCTCGCACTCGTTTCTCATTTCTCTGCCATGCGATCGGGATTTTTCTTACTTTCAAACATGAACAAATTAAATGTTTCTACTACTTCCAATTATACCCACTCATTTTTGAATACATAATCTGTTGGATTATGGGTATATAAGAACCACACTCTCTCGATCATGCTTGTAGACACTTTAACCACTGCGTTACTCAGTGTACCGGCTATCTTGTACATTGTTCTGGCAGTGATTAACCGTCGACTCTGTATAATCATTTCGCTCACTCTAATCTTATACATCTTCTTTCTTCTGAATGTATCTTGTCCTGTTTCGCGTCTGCACTCCAGTCATTCGCGCTAGAATTAACAACAACTATGTAAAATAGTAAATTACGTGGGAAACAGGGCTGGTCGCGGTCGAGCGACTTCGAATCGCGGTTTTTCTCGTGGTTCGGGCGGTGTCGCTCAAAATTATTCTTCGTAGACGGAATATCACGTTATTAGGCGGGTAAGAGGCTTACGCGCTTATATCGATTTATTGCCGTAGTTGCCGGCGAGGCTGCCGGAACGTGGCGAAAGCTTACTTTGGCAAGATGCACAGGCTGCTCTCGGTGCAACTTGGTGCAGCGAGTTGCAGAACGCGGTCCGCCGCGCCGATTCCCAGAGCTCTCACGAAAACCTCTGTACACAGGTTAGCGATTCTTTGTTCTTCGAGCGAACGAGACACCGTAGAATTCGCCCCGGCGATGCAGGATCGGATCCTCGACGTAGGATCGTACCTTGGGAGCCGTTAAGGAGACGAAAATCGGACGGATCGTCTGGCGACGCGAACGGAATCGCTGCGAAGAACGCTGAGAATCCTGGCGCAGCGTTCGCTTCCGAAGCAACGAGATTACTCGTTTACCGAGTTAATAAGGAAAGACGGAGCGGAGGCGACCGTTCGCGATCTCTCCGCGGAAATTCAGTATCCGGTGTCGGTTCGCCCCCGGCTTTGTCGCTTCAACGTCGCCCCGGCTCTCGCTGAGAAAGAGAGAGTGGAGAGAAACGGAAGGAGATGGGGAAGAGAGAGAAAGCCGGCGAGAGAGGGAAGACCCGCAATAGATGGAATCGCGACGCTGATAATCCATTTAGTCCTCTGCGCGCTCGACTCTTTTCACTTTTGCCCCGCGAATATTTCGTTCCTTTCGTTCCAGTTTCTTTCTCTCGGGACTGGTACCTTTCTTCACGACTCGCTACCCTTAAAATCCTGCGCCGTTTGACCAGCTTAAAAGTGCCAGCTAATCTGCGGAATCAGACTGAATCCTCGTAAAAGATTTTCTCTATGATCCACTGTTGTCAGAAGCTGTGCTCAACCGACTTCTCCGCTGTTGTAGGCTTTGCAGATCATTCGGGGCACCGAGATTCGTGGGTTAAATAAGCACAGACGCGGAAGCAGACGCGATCGCTTGGCAATTCTTGATTGGATTTCGCACACGAACGGGTGATCTTTTACGTGACACTTCTGGGGCATCTTCTTCAACATATGTTGGCCCTTTGTCGATAAAACCGTATTTAATTCTTCGGTATCAAATCCAAGACGCGGAAGACATGGAAATTTCTTTTCCTATTTAACGATCTTAATAAATTGAACATGGAATGTCGAGACGCCAGCTCGAACGATTCGCGTTCGATCGACGACCACCGTTGTCGACTCACGTCCGACCGTAACACAGGGCGTTCAGGATGGTCCAGGATATTTCTCGCACACACGTGAGTGCATAGAGCATTCTTCTCCGTGGCGGAAACGGAGCAGCGGGGATCGACGGGCGACGTCGTCGGACGCTCGCCTCCGTTCAACGAAATTACCCCGTTATTTCGCCGGGTAATGCGATTCCGCGAACATTTCGAGCGTTCGTTCGCGCGTATCTCCGCGGACCCACCGACACACCCTCGCCCTCCGCTTCGCCCTCCGTCCGTTCGTTCCCTTGTTTTCCCGTAACTTTGCTCGGCGAACGTAAATCGATTTGCTGATCAAAGAAGTTTGCGTTCTCCGCGACGTCGGCCGTCCACGTTCCGATGAACGCTCTTCGAGAAACGAGAGGCGTGGCTCGCTGTCTCTCTCTCTCTCTCTCTCTCTCTCTCTCCCTCACCCTCCAGCTCTCGCGGAAATTCTTTCCGAGTTTCGGTAAGTATCGCGCGATAGTTGCAATTGCGAAACAGTTCGAGACGTACCTCTTCCGCGAGCACGAGCCTCGATGCGGGATTAAATTAATCTTTTCCACTCATCGCCGCGTTAACTTTTGTATCCAGACGATTCGTTCGAACAGTTTTTATTGCGCAGGAGGTTTCGCCATTTTGTTCGTAGAAAATTGTCCAGATTTTCTCCTGCCTCTTTCGTACCCTCGTCACGAAGATGGATTGGCACAACTGAGAAAAGTATTATACAAAGTGGAACTTTTCGCTATCCGTAACACAATATTCTTCTTGACTCGTTAAAATCATCTCTCACATTTTCGTCGAAGTTATTAGGGGTGTATTTCCGCAGTTTTAAAATTCGAAATGAGCCTTTCCTTTCCGAAAAGTTCCGCGGAAGAATTTGGCCGCGAGTCCGACCGGAAGCGAACTCTCCCCCTCGCACCAGTCACCTCAAGTCCGGCAGGAAAGTTCGAGGTTTAGTCTTCGCCGGAGAACTTTTCCGTCGAGTCCGTTCGAGTGGATAACGACAACGGTCGATTCCGCAGTTTTTTTCAGCTCGCCACCGAGCGGAAGAGGGGAATTAACCCTCCCGCGGAAGATCGAGGGGGATGATCTCCGTCCGGTGAAAACGCCGGCGCTGCCTCTCTTTCCCTCTTCGGATCGCGCGACGATTCCGCGCTCTGTTTGACGGATAATCATGGCTTTCCCGACTTTTCGCTCAGACGGAGATTCCCCCGTGGTCGCCGGATAAATAAATCAGCGTGTGCGAACCGTTTCCGCGAAGCGACGGCCCGGAGACAGACATCAAGCCACGAACAGAGAGAAAGCGCGAGAGAAATACACAGACAGAGGAAGTTGCCTAATACCGGGATGTTTTTTTAAATGGATTCTACGTAGATGGAAGAAAGTAAACTTTTCTGTTATTACTTCTGTGATGCATTTCTGTGAATCTTGATATTAGCTTTTGAGGTATTGCTAAATAACCGACACTCTGAAGTCGGGCGGGAGACACCGAAAATTTTTAGATAGGACAATTAAGTGGCGTTACGTAACGGAGCAAAAGGGGCGAACAAGAGAGAAAATTAAAAGTCGAGAACCTGCTACGTAGAAATATACGACTCTGCCCGCTAAATCCACTTAATTCCTGCTACTCCAATAAGTGTCACGAGAGCGTATCCGAGAGAGAACAAGAGCGAATGGGAAAGAGAGAGAGAGAGAGGGAGAGCGGGAACCAGAAGCAGCTCGCGGGCTCGCTGCGTCGGAGAGGGTGAAAAGACACGCTCGCTTTTGTCCACGGAGAAATTTCTTTGTCGATATCGGAGAGCCATTGGACCGAGCCAGATTAATAGCCGTGCTCTCCTCGATCTCGAGAACCGAGCAAAGGGATGAGCCGATTCGGCTCACGTAATGCTCGTTACGCGTCGGCCGATATTAACGAGCGCGCCGAGGAAAACGGAACTTTCGTGCCTTCCAAAACGTGAATCGGAAACGGACGTACACCGTTTCTGTTCCCCGGCGAAACCGTCGTGTCCCGGTTCGCCCCCGTCTCCACCCGTTTTCGAATAGAGCGTTCCTCTATCTGTTCCTATCTGGAAGAGATGGTCGAGTTTCGCGATCCTCCTCCTCTCTCTCTCTCTCCCTCGGTTTCCTTCGGACTTTCGGTTTGGGAGTCGCGCGCGATCCGTCAGATCGATCCACGGGATGAGACGGGGCCGTGACTGTATCGCATCGAGGCGGTGTTTCTCTCCTTCTCTGTATCGCTGTATCTCTCTCTCCCATTACCGTCTCGTTCCGCTCCTCCCACCTCCTTCGTCGGACTGCAGACGGGCGAGAGAGCTCGTCTCTCGCATCCTCTCGATTCGTCAAACATTTATTCGGGACGATAAAATCGACCCCGTCGCAGAGTCGCGGGAGCACAACGCGCATCCCACCGCTATCGAAAGGTATTTTATGCTCTTTCTTCCCGCCAACCCCTCGGTCCCTCCTCTCTTTCCCTCCTTTGTGCGCCTCTCCCTCGTCTATCTTTCGGTCGCTGCGGTAGTCGGCCCGAAAGGCCGCGGGGAGAAGGCAATTAAAAAAATCTTTCAGTGAAATGCAAATTTTTGTCGTTCGAGATGAATGTATGCTAAGTTTCAAAAACGTCTTTTCTCGAAGAAAAATGAAGATCACCTTGATTTTTCGAATGTAAGAACTGCGAGTCGGATAGAATAAAACGTCACCGGGCCGTGTGCGCGAGCGAAGCTCAAGATGCGCCGCCGCTGCCTGCTAGTCCGGTCCGAATCGAACACGGAAACTGCAACTGGAACTGCAACTGCAACGGAACACGGCAGCAGCAACTGTTCCTGTTCCTGTTCCGCGGCCGCAGTCCTCCCTTTTCCGTTTTACGTCCGGCCGACGAGCGACGTAACCGCGAGCGGAAACGCGCGTTCGATGCGACCGAAACGAGCGGCTGGTAGTTGAACTTTATGTTTATCGCGACGCGGAATGCTCCAATATTCGTGTACTTAGCGGTTTATCGCGCCGACCCGCGGCGCCCGCGTCTTTCTCTCGCGAGATCCGCGAACCGAACGCGGAATCACCGGTTCCTACAGACAACAGAGTGTAAGAGCCGAATCCTAGACGGAGCTAACTGGACAGTTTTACGATCGCAGAGCCAATTTTCTCGGCCTCCGTTACCAGCGAGAGCATCGACTTCTACGATCCCGACGACCCCTTCGTTGTCCTACAGCTCCCGCAAACCATTTCCTTCGCTTAAATGCCGGTTGCGACTCGATTAACCTGTTCACCGACGAATCCGTTTAATATTCTCCCTGGTTGCGAGCCATTTTTGGAACCATCGCGGTTTTGGTTCGCAAGATTTCAGCAGTTTGCGATGGTGTTTGGTTTGAGTACGCTGTTGATAGCTCGTCGGCTCGTTGGTATTTCAGGTATTTCAGTCTCTCTTACTGGATTGGGGACCGGATTGTTTCATATGGATCGCGGATGCGGGAAAATATTTTATTTGGTTTATTCAATTGGTTTTTAACGTAGTGTGCTCTGTGCCAGAAAAGATTTGCAATTCGTGGACCAATCTGTCTTTTCGTTTATTATTCCGGGCTGGATAGTACGTTGCAAAAAAAAACCGACATTTTTACTATTAAATCACGCTAAAATCTGCGCGATCCATTAACTGGGATTACTAAAATAGTCGATCTATAATGATTAGACCGCGGACCTCTGCAGATTCTCATTTCCACGAACTACTTTCCTTCTAAATTTACTTGCCTGTCGAAAAGTCTCTCTTCAATTATAATCGACTGGAAATATCGTTCTTGTATGAAACGCGATAACGATAAGAATTGTTTAGAGTTTGCCTGAGTCTTACAACAGAAATGCTTCGGATGATCCCGTTTTAAGTCAGCGATCAGTATAACAACCGCTCGCCTTCGCGACCTCCTTTGAAAGATAAATTCGGTGTTGTGTTGGCGGGATTGTTCGTGGGTGAACGGGATCGGGGGCAATTAGTTTTTCGGGAATTGATCGGTCGATTCTGTTTCAGAAACGCAATTCAAACGACCACCAGGTCCGGCTGCTGAACGCGAGCCTGCACACCAGAGGACGGTATAAGTGCGAGGTGAGCGCGGAGGCGCCGAACTTCAACTCGGTCAGCGCTGAGGCCAACATGGAAGTCGTAGGTGAGGGAATGCTGGTTCCCCAACCTCCTCCTCTTTGCGTCCCGGAACCCCCTGTAGCGTCTCCTTCTCTAGTCCACCCTATTCCATCCTGTCCTGTCCTGTCCTGTCCTGCTAATTAATGATCCTTTGATCGTGGCCATCGAACTGCCGTAATTTGAGCAAAGCCTTCTTCGTTTACGAGTCTCGACGCGATCCCCAGACCCGATCGCTCGACTTCCGACACCAAGAAACCCCCAGGTTGCGATTGTTAATGGGAGACACGGGTTTGGTTAACCCTTGTGCACTGATCGGTTCGAATCGACCCAGAACTTCGCTCTCAATCGTTAACGCGTTTCATCTTAGCCATCAATTGTTATTTCCAGTTTCAGGCTACATCGAAATGTCGGGATTTTTATGAAAGTTGGTCAGCACGGTACTGTCTCCTGTGTTGTACACTATTAGAAAAAGAAGTCGAAGAAATTTCACTTTTACAATCATGTTGCCGACACGAAAAACAGAGCCCAGAAAATGGTGTCGGGCTCACGAAAGACCCCAGGATACCATTACAGGGTGATAAAAGTTTTTAGTAGCCTGAAAAAGAAAATCGTCGTGTACCTACGTCCCTACTATGTGATTTTCAAGTTAATTGCAATTATTGGCACTTATACTGCGTTCTCTCCGTAGCGCCGCATTTCTATCTCCGCCATCTTACGACAGCGAGTGCTCGGCCAATGGCAGCCGGGATAAAAGCTTCCACTGCTCCCAAATGTCTCTCCTGCTCGCTTAACATGAAAAATATCGGATACCACGCTCGTCTGCAGAATACACAATGGTCAAATACCACGGTTTCAGTATAACTAAGGAATTTAGCGTTAATATAGAGTCTAGGACCCCGCGATGCTACTCATTACTCGAAAATGTACACGGTTGCTCTCTGTACGGTTCGTAACTCCAATTAAACGGATAATAGAAGCTAATCTGTGTATATAAAAGCGATTGCGCGCTTGTGGTCGTGCTGGAGACTAACTCTTCCCAACAATTTTAACCCCGAATTAGAGTAGCGGCTAATCGATTCCTCTAGCTCTTATTTTTCGCATTGTATTAGATTTCATGCTCTGTTTTATCAACTAATTATCGCTATTTCTTTGGGGCGGCACCATCGATCCACCAGGCTTCCAGATTAATTAATAATTTCGGTTTGGTTTCAATAAAAATCCAAAAATCCTTACCATAGGAATATTCGCGGAATGATTCCCGCTTAATTACAGCGCATTCGCCTGTAAATCCATCGGGACCAAAGAGCCAATAGATAATTAAATAAATAAACGAATAAATGAACAATGACGTGCATAGTCGCGTTGGTATGTAGGTCCCATTATTCCGGCTCGATTTCGATTGAAAAAGGAGCCGCAACGAGAGTTAAAGCGCGAAACATAAAGAGAGAGAGAGAGAGAGAGAGAGAGAGAGAGAGAGAGAGAGAGAGA
>CM052313.1:31926416-31995304 GCA_028455605.1 Lasioglossum malachurum
GCGAGGAAATTTGCGAGCAGAGACGGCATGCGGAAAATTGACGAGCGAAGGCGTTCGGACTTGAGGTATCGTTATTAATAATCGACAAGTTATCGATAATTTACCGGCACTCGACGATGCATCGATAATATCGTTAACCGTTTCACTGCCTCGGGCCTTCGGAAAAATTCTGCCAAAAACTACCAGGCGACCGCGCATCGATAAACGTCACACGTATTCGAAGCTGATAAACTAATACATCGAACTTTTTAAAATGACTCGGTTGGTTGCACTTTACGAAGAAGTTCCCGGCGTAACTTTAAAGGGTACAGCGGACTTTGCGTGTCGGATCAATTAAACGAGTCCACTGTGTGTAGATATACCCGACAGAAGAAGCATAATTAGCTTCATTGGCGGTACAAACCGACTATGAATTGTAAATCAGCTTAGGCACCGTTCCAAATTCGGCTGCTCTACATTTTCTGTCGCCGATCAATGAAGTATGAGCAAACAGCCAAGGGTATTTTAGCGATGTTACATCGAGTTATCGATAACACTCCGTATCGACGTACCGGTATCGATGTCAGTGTTTGAAGGCTAGTTTGCAAAAGCGTCGCGACGCTGCTGGGGCCGAGCGGAAACGGAGGTTGTCCCGTGGCGTCGCGGAACGGAGAGCCGAGCATCGGCGGCGGCGTCTGCTCATCGAAAGCGACGAAATTCTCTGTCTTTCTTTTCTCGTAGTCTGGCCGCGTTCCTCGAGCTATGCACGATCGATAACCCACCAGGTACCCGCCATTACCGTTACTTTACCGAGCTCGTGGAAAATTTTGTACGTTGCAAATAACCCGGGGGCATCGCTCGCCTCCCGACCACTCTCGCCCCCCTACTTTCCTTCTTTCCTTCCGCCTCCTCTTGTCCTTCTTTCCCTATCCTTCCTTTCATCCTTCCGCGGCCGCGTTCCCACCTTCGAACGCAACCCCCACGTCTTTTTCCTCTGCGCGGAACCAGCCGCGCTCCGCAACAAGTCGCGCGCTATGATTTTCCGCCCTCGGAACCGGAAGAACGAACCACCGGCCGGTTTCACACTCGGATAATGGCTCCGAGCTCGCGGGAACTGTGTCGGTTCTGATTGGAGCTCGTTTTCTTTAATCCTGGATCGCTCTAATTCGACGTGGCTTTAAGGCCTTTGAAACGAGAGCGACTCGAGCGACGAGTTATCTGAGAGCGATGCGCAGCGGTCTCACTTTAATGTATTATTTACCCGGGATTGGGTTAGCATTTTTAAAGAACCGTCCGACAGTGATTGCAGACTTAGTTTCGAGAAAATTTAATCTTTTTCCCCCCGCGACATTTTTTATTTTTGCCCGGAGGTCTGATCTTATTTAAGCCTCGTCCGTTCTTCGTCTTAATCGCGATCTGTCAAAGATTTCAGGTCATTCTCCAGCATCCATTGATTTTCGTGTTCTCTCAGGCCGGCACACAGGGGGAAATTAATTGAGGAAAATGACGTATGGATAAGGATTAATTTTTCAAATCGTGAAATGTATTTCTGTCGCCGAAATTCAAATCGAATAATTAGATTACTGAATAAAAATAGCAAGCGGATGCAACTAGAGTAAGACGGGCCGCGCAAAGTGTATTCAAATTAGCATGGTAATTGTTAGGATACATGAATAGATGAGTGAACTTTATTGACCCCGTTAGCAGCCCGATTAAAATAATTCAACGAACCAATCGAATCCGGTGATCTATTGAGGAGATTGATGGTGTACAATTTCAAGTAATTAGCGTTGCGCGACTCTAAATAGCTAGTTAACGTTAAACTCTACTGTTGCGCCAAACCATCACGTTTGAAAATCGAGCATGATGTTTAGCTCTCTGAATAGCGGCGATTCCGAACTATTTATGGAAATACCAATAAATAGGGTTTTCAAATTTTCGTACCTCTCACGAAGTGTTTTATTTTTACTTTATAAAATAAATATTAATATTAATCTTATCTTAATACCTTCTTCAATAAGGATAACAATTTCAATCATGAATCTACTACAGGAATCGCTTTGAGCAATAGGTATAGTCTAACAATTTTTAAAATGTCTCAGCTTCGTAAGTTAAATCCGAAGCTGGGAAGCTAGAAAATTTAATTGGACTGCGATTAACATTTGAAACGGATCTAGATCTCGGCAAGAAGAGTTGCAATTAAAAGCACGATTCTGCCGTTAAATTAAATCGACTGAAACCGTGCAGAAGGGTTAAAGAGCTGATGATTAGAAGATCCAAGGGTTAATAAAGGGTCCGGAGCGACTATGGCTCGAGAATTGCAGTTTGCTTGGACTCGGAGAGGCAAAGAGAGTAAAGCGAGAAAGAAAGAGGACACTGGAGAGGAAGAAAGGTCTCCGCGTTCCATTGTAAATCGTGCTACGTATCCACGTGCTGGCGTGTTCTCGCGCTTGCTGGTGCGAGCGAACGAGCGAGCGACTCGGAAGGATCAATCCAATCGCAGTCGCGAATGGCTTCGTTGAATATTCTAAACGAAGCATCACGACAGCTTCGAAGGCTTCGCGAGAGAACGAGCTTTTATCGAGATCGCGACGTCGGGAACCGAAAGCTCCGGATTAAACGACAGTCCGGGAACGCGAAGAATCTCGGCATTATCCCCGTCACGAGAAAAAGGGGTGTTCGGTGTCCGGTTCCCTGCGAGCTATAGCTCCTTTCGATCTCTCCAGTTTCGGTCTCCTAGCTTCCCGGAAACAAAAAAGTCCCGCTCGAAATTTTCCTTCGCAAAAACAACTGAAAATCTCAGCCGGCCGCATTTAACGCATTTGTACGGTCAAATCCCGCAAAGTACTACCCTCGGCAAAGCTTTAACAAATTTCTCCTGCTCACCTTTCGACCAAATAAAACTCTCCATGCGTAGCCTGTAGGTCTTTATGGCAGGTAAACATTTCCCGCACCGGTTTCAAGAAGCAGGATTTAAACGGAAATTGATGTTCTGTTTCCTAATAGGATTGAAAAGTCGAGTGTAACGCGATACTATTTTTGCCATGAATAGCTTGCGGTTCTTTATGCCAGATAAAAATTTCCTGTCGAGAGGAAAACGCCGTTCGACAATTTGAATAGAATTTGATTTCTTCGAGCAATAATTTCCGCAAATCCTGTATCATAAAACGCGATGTTTTACAATAATACTTCTATTTTTATTGTTCCGCATAGCGCGCGAAGCCAATTTCGCTATAAATATATAAAATCCGACTAGTCATAAAATCCGCGGGGCAACAATGAGCATAAATTGGTAAAAATTTTGATTCGCATGAGGGGAGCCGTCGCAGTGTATCGATATCGCGGATAGAAACGGCCCCTGGAAATCAGAGGTGCCGTTCCACGGGAAATGGAGGTTCGAGAATCAAAAGTGCATCGGTATATCGATAATAATTTCGTTTGCGGTCCGATCACGCACGCTGAAACATTCTTCGCGCCCCGTGCTTCACGATTATACTTTACCGGGCAATATACTTCGTGTTTAATGCTTACTTAACGCTCATTTAATGCCTGTTTAATGCTCCATAAAGTCTACCTTCGTCTAATTCTGTCACATTCTCCCGGGTTCGGTTTAATAACACCGGTTGTTACCCGCATGCACCCTCTCGCGCTGCACAGACCCCGCGCGCCGTCTCTCGCGTTTCTACTTCCGTTCCACTTTATACCGGTTTACTCTGGCCCCGCACTTTTAATCTTTAATTTGTGATTATTTCGTCTGCTATTTATTTCTCCGCATTCTTTGTTTTACGCCGACTTTTATGCTGCTTTTCGCGCCATTCTTCACGTTATGGCGATACACCTCGGCCGTTTTCGTTATCGCTCCTTCCGCTGCTGCACGACCCTCAAATTATTCGGGCCGCGAATTATTTTCAAAGCAAATTGTCACGGTACTCCGTAAATGGTAACTAGTCCGTGCGAATTACGGTCTACATATTTTATTCGACAAACTGCTGCATTTTTGATGAAAACCAGTTGGTACAATTTACAGCCGTTGAAAAGTTGGACGTGCATCTGCTGTGTCGTGCGATTGATGCTGGCAATTTTCATTTTGTATAAAGATCAGCTAAGTATAATGTACACATCCGTCACTCGTATCAATTTAGTACAGTTTTCCTGAAATAAGTCTTCCTCAATTTGAATAAAAAACATCGAAATCTTTTACCACTGTGTTAGTTAGAGGGACAGACTTAAATCGACAAATAAATAAATCCGTTCCACACGTCATTGAATGGACACTAGCGCGCTATTCTGCAGATAAGAGCGTGCGAAATTAGAGCAGAGCATGATCGAAGAAAGCGAGCAGTGAATCGGGACGATATACTCGTTCGGAGTGCACTAGATAACAGCGAATAATCTCGCGAGCAGGAGCATAATCCGAATCGGCTAAGAGGGGACGTTTAATCGCGTGAGGTGTCGAGTTCGAAGCGGGACAGAGTCGCGGAAAGCGTTTCCCAGCAGACTGGCGTGTCGTTAACGAAGGAGACGCTCTCTGTCTGTCTGTCTCTCTCTCTCTCTTATCTCGACGCTTTCTGTTCCCGTAAATCGCGTTCCGAGAGGAGCCGTTTATTAAAAAGCCTGCTAGGATACGCGCCAAGGGAACCGAACTAAAAGCGATCGCGCGTAAACGTCTCTTGCGTTGCAGTTCTTCCGCAAGATGGCCCGACGATAACAGGAGTGGAGGAGATTTACGCTACCGGGGACGTCCTCGACCTGAATTGCACCAGCGGCAAGTCTCATCCCGCCGCGAACCTCACGTGGTTCATCAATGAGGAACAGGTGAGCCGAAAAACCAACCCGACACGCGCCTCTATATCCGCTGCTCGCGATATCATTTCCTACGAGAACATCATCTCGCTGGATTCCTTTCGAACCCTTTCGGCGCTGTGAGACCATTCTAATTGCGAACATGGAGTGTGTTATGGATTGCGGTAAAAAATTTTATTCTTTAGCAATCCCTTCACTCGATTCGCAAAGCTTTCCAGACTCTGGAACACAACTTTCGTCAATCTGTTAGGGGTTTCTTCATTAGAGCGAGGATCTTCAAGCATTAATGAGTTCAAGAATGATAAAAAAATTCAGAACTTCCCGAAGTCATTCAAGAAGGGAATTAAATTTCACTCAGCATCAATTCCTTTAAACCTTTTTTGCGCGTCTGCATGAACTTCCGCAGTCCGTTGATAATGCTCTGGTGAGCAGATAAAAATCTTGTAGCAGTTCTTTACACATTTTGCTCCGGCGAGCTTCGGTAGATCAGAAATGCTGTAAACGCATAAACTTTGCAGTCGAGTAATGAGTGTTAAGAAGTTAGATTGAAAATACGGAGGAGCTGAAATTTTCACACCGTTGGATCTCCGCGGCGCCCACGTCGGGGGACTGCAATCTACGTCGTTGTTAATTCTTTAAAACGCACTTGTAAACGTAGTTTACTGAATCTTCTCGTTGCACTGAATTAAGCAGGCACATTGAATTAATAGCGGGCCGGTTGGACGGTGCTTGTTAAACTCTGGCTCCGCATGGATCCGGGCGTAAATATGCCAGGCTGTAGCTACAATTTCGTTGATCTCGTCCCACGTCTTTGCGGGTGTACGGAGAAACGAAATAGCAACCCACTAACTGCCTAACGGTTAGTTAAGACCACTCATCAGCGAGTCGGGCCGCAGATAAAAGAAACTTCCGCTCCCAATTAGAAGAACATAGCGCCGAAAGGGTTAAGCGATCGTCGCAGGTTTCGCCGGCCGTGGGAGTGGTGTGGGTGGGAATTGCTCTGACTAGACGGCGAGGAGAGTGTAAGAGAGAGAGTGAGTGGGAACCGGTAAATGGCAGGATGGAAAGGATCGTTAACCGAAGCAAGGGAGGAGACGTCGTCGTCGTCGCCGACGGCTGCGACGACAGAGTGGGCGACGCGATGCTTGATGAGCCAAAGCGCCAATTAACGAACGGCGCCGAAACCCGCGGCGCGGGTGGAGCGCGTAAACGCGTCCGCCTCTGCCGTCGTCGCGAGACGCGCCTGTTCGAGTTTGCATTATTCGAAGAAAGAACGAACGTCGTGGATAGAGACAAGAACGGCGGAGAGGGTAGGGAAGCGCCGTTCGAGCAACGAAACTCCTACAATTCGGTTAATTGTTAATTACCCGACGTCGCGAGGGGGTGGCGACAGGAATCCAATTTTCTGCCGAAGAAGCTCGGCCGCGAGTGGAGCTTCGTCGAATCGACTCGACGCGACTCGGCACGACGCGACTCGCCGCGGCGGCGTTTCGATTCTTCCGGTCTCTTCGACTTAGCCGGGTATTTTAAATATAATCCGCAAAGTGGAGGCAGTTGATGCGTCGGGAACTCGCAGACACCGGGACGGACGCGCGAGCCTGTGCACGGTCTTAAAGACTGCGCCGATGAACGGCGAAGCTCCTTTAGGGCTTCGGAGCGAATCGAGCCCGCCGGCTCGCAAAAGTTTCCTCTTATCCGTTCCGCGTCCTCCTCCGCCACCCCCACCTCCGCCAGCGCTGCTTTTCCCCGCCCCCTATAGCCACGCGTTACGCTCGCTTCCTTCGGTGGAAAACTTGCCAACCTTCTCGACGATGTCCATTAGGAGTTGAGCGAGTTTAGCGCGGCACTTAACGCGAGCAATATTGTTTCGAAAACGTTCCTCGTCACGAGTCTACGAAAGATTCGCCTGCGCTGCGATCCCTTTTTAACCTTACTCTCTCTCTCTCTTTCCCTCTCTCTCTCTCTCGACTGTCTGCGCGCCTCCAGAGACCAACGACAATGACAGAGATCCGTTCCGTTCCAGACACCTCCCAGTGCCCGCTAATCTTCGACTTTCTTTCAATTAGTCTGCGAGTTTCGCGCGAGCTGCCGAAGCCCTTCGACTTCGCCACTGCCACACTCGACTGCCTCTCTTCCGCTTCCACCGAATCGATTGTCGCAGCTTTATGTGCATACGGTCACCGTACGTTCTTCGTTTCAGTTCACTTCAAACAATTCCTGATTCGTCCATTACTTTCTCCGAAGAAGTAGGCTCACCAGTATGTACGAGTCATAATGTACAAAATTATGCAATAAACGAGCTCTCTCACTCGGCTATACAACCCGCGATTTGTTTGAAATATGATAGAGCCTGCTACACGAGTTTCTTTTCCGTAAACGGATTGTACTGGAGTCATCTGGATCGAGCATCGAGCGGCTTTAAGCGGCTTTAACAGGCTTTAAGCGGCAAGCTGCTCGAGTTGAGAATGTTTCGAGATACGTGTTACCGATGCTCGATGTGCTCGGTTGGGTCATATTAGAGTTTTCGATCGTGTGTGAGGTTAGATGAATAATGAATGTAGAGGAACATCGAACTGCGTTAAGCGGTTCTAAGCGGCTTTGAGTGGTGGGCACCTGGAGCCAAGAAGGCTCGAAGAATTGCCCCGCGCTGTCGATTACTCTCTTTTGAGACAATACAGATCTAAATCGTTTGGAAGAAAATCATTGGACCGCGGATTTGACGCGTTTACATCGCACAAAAAGGGTTGCTGCGATTTGACAGAGTATATCGATCGAAAGAATATATTACTTTCTATCCAGCAAAATGGTTAAAGAATCGAATACGTTCTTAAGCGGCTTCTATTCATTATAGACTGACATCAAACGGCATTAAGAAGCTTCGAGCGGCTTTGAGCATCAAGCGGATTCGAGCACAGAGCAGCTCTGTCCAAAGATCGAGTGCGTCACCATCTACATACATGTCTAAGCAGTCTATTCTTATTAGAGTGCTCATACGAACTTAGGCGAGCACCCACCGTTTCAGAACCGGTTTTAGTTCTCCGACTATTAAATGAAATCGTTACTTTACCGATCGGTAAGATCAATGAATCCCGAAGTACCAGTACTAAAAATGCGATTAAAAAGTATTATTAACCCAGTGCCCGTTTATATGTGGATTCCCACGCATTTGAATCGGGAAGAGATCCTTTCGAAGAGCTTCGGACGCCCGTAAGTGTACTCCGCGTAAGAGGAAGCCGATTCGGCCGCAGTATCAGTCAATTTTCATCCCGTAATCTCTTTAGAAACGACTCCATCGCGGTTCTTCCCTATCCGCGGGAATGTAGCATAATAAACCTGAATGGTGTAGCAGCAGCAGCAGCAGTAGACTGATCCAGATGCCACGGTTGGCTCGCGTGGCAGGCTCTCGTATCGTAAAAGACACTCGAGGCAGAGCTGGATGGAAGCAGAGCTATCAGCACGAGGCAGGTTTAGCGTGCTCGCATAGCTTAATACCCAATCGAAACGGGAAGCGGAACAAGCGATTGGGATCGTTCGTTCTGCGGGAGCGGCACTCTCGGCCGTCGTCGAGCGTATCCGCATCATGCTGCTCCCGATCGTTCAGGTGCAATCACGGTCTCGCGGTATCGCCGTCGTCGTCACATCTCGTCGCGAACGCGTCGCCGAAGAGAGAAATCGCGCGGCAATTCGAGACGCACAGCGGAAACGGCGCCGGGCAATCTTCATACACGACCACGATAATCCGAAACTCGTTTCAGTCCGCTCCGGGCAAGAAAGTCGCCGGCAAGTCTCATCGGCTGAGCCGACCGTTTAACCTTTTATCCGCGGTTCTGCCCGAGGCGGCGATCGTCTTCCGCGATCTAACGATCCAGCCGTTCCACGCTAGATCGACGAATTAACTGTCCGAAGCTGTATTAGCGTTACTCGGAGGTTTCAACTCGGAGACCTGAATGTTTTCGAATCTGACGAACATCAGACATATCGTAGAGCTCGCGACTACGAATACCGTGGTCACAGTGGGCGAGAAAGCGACCTTTCTGGAGAAAAATCTGCCGACACCTCAGTTTTTCATCGATTCAATTGGAATTTTTTCTTAAACGTTCGTGAAGGGGACTATACTTTGATGACGCGCTGCGCGAAAAACATTATCAAGAATCCTTATCCACGAAACCTAAATAAATTTGCATGTCCCATCTGAGTTGCCGACAATTCTTAACCCTAAACCGCAAAATTTTAAACTGTAAATTCGGCCCTGAGAGAATTACCAATTGAATAGAATTACATTCGGCACTTGTGAGACATACCATTAATTTATTGATCCAACAGCAGCGTTTCGCTTCTTCAGAAAGAACTTCCTTGTGCTTGCCATCCTTTATTCTTAGACAGCTTATAAGTGGATCGGGTGATAATAACATATGCCGTATAATGTCTATATTTGTCTTTTCGCGGCAACACATTCGGGAGTTTTCAGCTCGTGATTTCCTGAAGACTTTATTATTTGCCTCTTGTGGCTCTTCGGAGTATTGGGTTTTGTAGATAAGGATTCCTGATAACGATTTTCGCGCAGCACGTCATCAGAGTATAGTCCTTCTCATCGGAAAAGGATTGCGTGTGACATCTGAAACCGGCCGAGGTGGTTCGGAACCCATCTTAATAAATTGTAGGTGCTGTCGCTAATTTGATGCGACATAAAACAAATAAATGAGAAAAAGTTGAAGAGCCACGGTGCTCCGTGGCTGGTCCTCGTTCGTTTCAGGTATCGCCGGACTCGGAAACGGTGTACGAGCAGCACGGCCTGTTCGCGGTGATCTCCAGCCTACGGCTCCGGTTGCAGTCGACCCACATCTCCGCCAAAATAAACGTCAGGTAATACCATCCCTCCCGATAACACGCACCAACCAACTACCCCATCAACCATCACCAATCATCACCATCTGAAAACCGCGTTACCATCCAGCCTCATTCAACGACTAATGCGTCTCTCTATCCGTTTCTCCCGAAGATGCGAGGCGACCGTGGAATTGGATACGAGGTCGGACATACCGTTCGCCGAGACGCGCACCACGGAGGTATTCGGTAAGCCTTGGCGCGATTGCGCGCCATCCGTTTTCCATCTCTACCCCAGTTTTTTATTTCCTTTTCTTTTCTCTCTCTCTCTCTCACTCTCTTTCTCTGTATTTCTCCCTCTTTTTTTTTATTCCTTTCGCTCCACACTGCCTTCTACTCGTCCAAGAGAGTTGCTAGGCGAGCTAGGCGGGTAAAACGCGGCAAAACGACGGAGGCGTTAATTAACGCGAGCTTGACGGCACGAGAAACGATTACCTCGTTATTCTCGGAGCGAAAGAGCCGCGGAACGAGCGGGAGAACGCGACGACTCACTTTCGCAGGAAATTAAGCATCGCCCCCGCGAGCTCCGACGAATTAAGGATGCTTTACGATCGCCGTTCGCTGTTCGCCGTTCGTCGTTGTCCGTGGAGAACCAGGGGAAACCTATACACCTCCACCGCCAAAGGCCGTCTCCTTTCCGCATTTCAAGTCTCCGCCGCGCGCGGACTCTTTTCCGCAGACCCGAGACCCCACCATCCCCGGCCACCGCGATCCATCGAAATTAAAACAATAATTTACTTCTCGGTTACATTTCCCGACCACTTCGTTCCCTTTCTCTACCAACCCGCTCCATTCGTTTCCTCGAGACGACCCCTCTTCGTTCGCCTCCCTGCGAATCGACGACGAGGTCAGACCTTATTCTTTTTCTCGGCCGGAGATTTTTCAAAAGGGCTCCGGGATCCACTGCAGAGGGTTCGGGAGTAGTGAACGATTTTTATTTTTATCGAATCTTTCTTAGGAAAGATTTTATCATTTTTTCGTTTCTGTCGCAGAGGAGTTTTAAAAGTGCTTCTACATAATTGGAGAGGGTTGCAAGTAGCGTGCGGTTTTCTAAAATTAAAATTTTCATCGTGGATCCACTTCGGAGGTTCCAGAAATATCAGAACGACTTTTTTGTTTCTTTTCTGGAACAGAGATTCTTTAAACGTGCTGCTGCATCATGGGAGAAAATTTTTCGAAAATATTTCTGCCCTCCCGGGAAGGGGCGTTATATGATTTTTATAAATTAGAATGGTCAGGGTAGACCCATCTCAAAAACTCAGAAAAATACAGAGAGTAATTTCGGAAACATCACGATGCTCTTCCAGAAGACCTTCACTTTTTGTCTTTTTAGTGTGCCGGAAAATTTACAGAAACATTCCGAACCCCAAGAGGGAAGTTCCAGGAACAGTGTAGAATTTCTACCAACAGCAACTCCCATGATGAACGCACTGCAAAAGCTTAGGGAATATCAAAAACTCTTACGAACGAGTTATGGTGGCTCTGTAGAAAATGAGATGGTATTTTTCTTTCTCCTTCTTATCATAAATAACTTAAGAACTCCCCCATTATGAGAAGAATGAACAACGCTGTAGCCTTCAAAATCCCAATAAAGTATGTTCACACAAAAGAAGAAAACGTCAAAAAGTTGCTTGACGTTGCCCTAATGTGGACGTACCTTTAAATGTACACACACACAAACTCCCCCACAAAAATGCAACAAGATATTACCCCCGAGTCAAGACAATCTTCTCCCTTCTATTTCCTTCTCCGAATCTAAATGTTTTAAAAACACGACGAGGAACCTATGGGGAAGAGTCGGAGAGGGGTGGTCCAGAATTTCTACCCATTAAAATTTCAGCGGTTCCACCAAGCTTTAGGGGGCACCGCAAACCCTAACGAATACATTACGGACGCCCCTCTCCGAAGTCACGGCTGTCTTTTTGTTTTATTTCGACGAGAGAAAATCTTCCGCAAACAGAGCCACCCCGATTTTCAGGGGTCGTGTGGGATATTTGCCGAGTGAAATCCGCGCTTACCCGCCTCGGAAGCTCGCGGCCCGCCCGGAAACTCTTCCAAACGCTCGGGAGTGTACTTTTGCGAAACCTTGGGGCTGTTTCCACGCGTACACGCGATCGAACCGCGTTTATTTAGTTAGGTATGCCGCGGCACGTCGTACGAATCTCGCGAGCACCGGCTAGTGGAAACGGTCCACCGGATTCGCGCGTAACGACGCCATTGTTTGGCCACGGCTGGGCCAAACCGACCAGAGGGAGAGCGAGAAAGGGCTGGTGTGCACGCAACTCTGTGTGCGGCAACCGGTCGAGTGAAAATCGGCGCTCGAAACGACGCGATCGATCTCGACCCACGAGGAAGTCGCGTTTCTTCCAAGGGAACCTACTCCCGGCTTTTCGCTCGATCGAAAGCGACCACCCCGAATCGCGCCCGATTCAGAAAGGGGATGGAAGGGGTGGAAAGACTGTGTCGAACGTCTGGACGAAATTACTCTTAACGATCCTCGATTTTCTCGTTAGCCGGAATCGTTCCTGCGAGCGACCTACCTCACCGTGCTCCCTATCCTGAAATTTAGAGACGTCTCGTTGGAACTTCGAAAGCTGAACGTATCAAAGTGAAATCTGGATTGAAACATTTTCTCGAAATATTCCGTTCCAGCGGTGGCTATACTGTGGCTGATGAAAATGAAAAATTCCTGTTCAGTTTTTACTGACTCACCCTAGATGGAGCTTGAATAGCGATTTCAATTGATGGTGCTTATCCCTGAAAGTTTGCTCTATGTTCAAAGACAAAATTCAGGAGGAACATTACATTTTTGTTCCGATCAATTGCGATCTTTCCAAAAATTTCTTCAGCACAAAAAGAATCAGTTAGACTGCAAGAGATTCGATATTACCTCTAGCTTTCACTGTTTTAGAATGATAATGTGATCGACTGCAGCTCGAGGGTCATCGCAGAGATTATTCGTTTGTGCATGTACGAGAGAAAATTGATTTTTCTAAATGTCAGTTCTCCCGATCGGGACGCCGTTCCAGTTTCGGGTCCCCCGGCTTTTCGATCGTCCCGAAAGACCCTCCAACGAATCCTCTGTACGTAGAAACTTTCCATCGGGCACCCTCTCGTCCCCATCTCGGCTTATCGACGTTCGCAACCTCTTTCGTCGTCGACTCTGTCGCGCGGGAGAGCGTCGCGACGCCAACATCGCTTTCACGGCCGACTAACGGTACGAATCGAGGATGAACGTCGCTCCCCGTCGACCGAAGAGCAAAGTTATCGGCGCGACGAGCCGCGAACTTTCCTCCTGGATGTGTACCCTGGAAAAGCTTCAAATTTTCGTGAGAACGGCGATCTCATTCCACCCTCGCTCGGACCGTACGCGAGTCTGCTCCGAAACCTCCTCGTCTACAGGTCAGTCGGACCTTTGATCCTGATGCACAATCATTTTCGTGTGTGCGCAACGTCCTGGATCGTGAAATCACGGGTCCGTTTATGTCCTTAACACTTTGTTTACCGGAAACCTGTCCCTACTGGCTTATAAAATCGCAAATGAAAAGTTGCGAAGATTTTCTAGGAATGCTATCCGTTATATATTATAAATTTTTAAGTATTGTATACTTATCTTTTAAAAATCGATAAAATTCCTGAAATAGGGGGTCCAATGACACCTCTGTACAAGATCAACATTAGAATGTAAGCTTAAGAATTTCCCAGTCCAATCAGAAAAATCGCCTGGAAAGAAAATTACGCAGAGGAGTATCGACTGAGTTTACACTCGAGTAACAATACAGTCGAAAGAGAGTCGTCGCCGGTCCCGAAAGCTCGGTTTACAAAAGCCTGGTTTGTGCCCGGTGGCCGAGTGGAGCGATAAGTCCAGGGCCGTACGTGTTAAGTATACTGTTGATTGTTGCAGTGGAGGGTCACGCGAGCATTGCAACCTCCTGCATGTGCCTGACGGTGGCGAGTGCACTGCTGCTGCGGCTGTTGCCGCCGGTTTAGAGACTCGCACGGCGGGACAGCGGATCGGATCATCGTCGATTCGAGACCGTCGTGTCTCGCGGCCTACCTCGCCCACAACAACGGAACCGGAGCACCTCTTCGATCGGGTCCACGAGGTTCTACCATTGAGATACAAGAGAGAGAGAGAGAGAGAGAGAGAGAGAGAGAGAGGAAGAGGAAGAGAGAGGACCCTCGCGATGAACGTCGAACGTCGCAGGAACCAGAGGAGAAACCCCTTCGACGAACCTACAGACGACACCAGGGCCCACAGGACCCAGACACGAATCCGTTTCAAGCGACACGAAGATACGCGAGATTCGATTGATTTGCCGAAGCATTCTGGGCCTGGTCAAGACACGGACCGCTCGGCTGAGGCCCAGAATTATGCGACTAGGTTCACGCACTACGGGCTTGCCTCGTTAATTGTCGCTGGTCGGATTTGTTGAGAGGTTCGGGCAGTGTTTCGAAGGTGGTAGGGTAAACTGTACTATTGCTGGCAATGCAATAGTTATTGGCTATATAGGGTGCCAATCATTGTACAGTTTACCCTAGTTGTAAACATTCTATGTAAGAGGGAGGAAGGCAAAGTTTTGTTTGGATTTAAAAGAAGAGTGCGACATTTAAATTCAACAACGGAGGTACGTTTTGTAAGACGAGGATGGGAGTCTAAGTGGTTTAAGCAGGCCGTGGGGACGAGAGCGACAATTACCGGGGCAGCACCGTAGTCGCGACAACAGTCCCGAGCGAAGCGTCTCGATGTTCCGCCGCATATCCCGCCGTGTTTCTCGCAATGACGCGCACCCGCGTAGCACACGCAACGTTACGTGTACCCGTTTACGGCTTCGAAGCTTCCACTGTCCCGTAATCGTACTTCCGAAAAAAAGAAACGACGCGCTGCACTTTCTCGCGCCGCCACTCTCGTAGCTCGTAGTCGCCACCACCGAAAGACCGTTCGACGACCGACGGACTGACGGACGAACCGACGTCACCGATCAAATCGGCGTTTGGGGTTGGAGCCGTTTTCGCTGGGACATTCGCGAATTAAACCCGGAGAAACAATTGGATCTATCAAGCGAAGATTTTGCAGCTATATTTATACATGTTCGAAGCAATAGCGTGACTTTTTATAGGTCGATCTATTTAAAATTGTTGGAAAATTGACTAATTGGTTTTTACCGATTTCCCATTCCAGATATAGCGGACTAAATAAAATAAACGAGATCTCGTTCTGTTCGTGTCAGTAACAGAGAAAATCTGTCGGTAAAAACTCCTTGTGTATGTGTATGTGTAAATGTTTCAATTTTTTTGTCGATTATTCAACATAGGTCCAATAATAGCCACGTCCGAGACGAACAAAACGGGTTATCGTTTATTTCATTTAGACGGCCCAAACAGGCGATATCAATGCACTACTCTATTTAGAGTTACTTGGACAGCTCTGTCACGACCCTGCACATCCGTTGATAACTCCCGTAACGTTTAACAAGATGTTCTCTAAAGATTTATGCGGTTACTTCAAACAATTAATAATACACCTGCTAAATTTGAGCTGAGCAGCTCCGATCGTATTCTCGGAATAAATTCCCAAAATGTCACATCGTGGACGAGCGTCCGGAACCCTTGAAAAATCGCCGAATCGATCGTATCCACCTTCCTCGCGACTTCCTTCCGCCGCGCTGCTCCGCGCGGAAACGCATCGTGTCGCGTGCGTTTCCCGCGCGCCGATGCAAACTGTATGTATGTGTGCGAGCAAGTCTGTATACATGTATATACCTGAGACGCGCGTATACCTGCCGTATCTGCGTACCTTATCGAATAGAAGAGAAAAAGAGAACGAAAGAAAGAAAGAGGATCCGAGAGGTCGAGCCGATGCGATACTAATCGCGCTTTCCGTAGCATAGACAACGACCGGTGGGCCATGTTTCTGGAGTCGGGCCACGACTCTTCTCCGGGACGTCGATTTCCAGAGTGACGAGACGAGACGGCAGAAATAAACAAAAACAGACTCTGTCGTTCGCTCGTCGACAGCCGAACGCTCATCGGAAATGATCGCGTACTTGTGTGTATGGCCTAATGTATATATTTCGCATATTTAGTAAATAAATCGTATTTCATTACAGTCGTCTGCTCTTCCATCACCTTCCACCCCTCCTGCTAGCCCTAGCGAGAATTCGCTCGTTTTATTTCTGTGGACACATCGTCAAACGTTTGATTATAGGGTAACTGCACCAGTAAATGAACGCTTTTTAAGCCAATTACTAGAATGTAGTGTCCATTGACTGGTATTTTTTATTTAACGTTTAATAAAGAAAAATAATAATAATTTCATTTTATCTGTGTTCATTTATTTTCGACAAATGCAGTATAGGGAGCCATTTGGCATATATGAGATTCCTTTAATTCACATATTTATTTTTTTTAAATAAAATATCTTTCTCTGAACAATTTCTTAAACGTCCATTCACTGGTGCAGTTACCCTATTTTCGTACGTATTAGAAGATGGAACACGTTTAAACAAATTCAAGAGAAAAATAAAAATGGTTGCCGGAGGATCCCAGGATCTTCGAAGCAGCAATTTCAGCAGAACACGTGAGTGTTAAGGATTCTTGCGGACGCTTTCAGCGTTCGGTGCTCGAGTTGCTCGTTTTTGTGTGAAACGTAGAGTCTGCTAATTACTAGGCAGAAGAATCGAGTCGATTTTATTCGTGCAGGTCGAAAGAGATGAGCAGGGAGGATCGATCGTCGGACGTTTCCCTCGCAGGATCTATTCTGGGGGCCGGGTGTTCCGTCGGTTTACCGGTTCACCGCGTCTTCCAGCGGTCGGAAAAGAATTAATTAACGGTCGTTCGTGCCACGGGACAATAGGAGGCGAGGCTCGTCCGACGAGAGCACCCCTTAGCTCGTTACGAGGGAAATTCTAGACCGAATAAACGGTCGGCAGACGCGGACACAGTCCCGGAAGGCGATCGATGCTAATGCCGCGTGCCAGACCAGTCCCGAACCGGCCCGGCCCGCGCCGCGCCGGCCCGAACTACCCTTTGAATATGTATCGGCGCCAGTTTTACCCCGTTCGGCTGAGCAGGATCGTCGCGAGCCATCCCAGGGATCGATGTCTCGTCCAACATCGACGAGCCAGTCGAGGATTATGCATACAATTCGACATATTTTGTCGGGCGATACGCGCAAAACACGGCATTTTACATTTGGCTCAGACGATCTTCATCCTGGCTGCACGAAGGCCGCGTATTTTATTTTCTACCGGTGGTTGTTCAGTACTTCCCGATGTTAATTTTATTCGGGACTCGTACATGAGGATTTGTCTCGGTAAATAGAGAAACACAATTCGCTCGAAATCCTTATTCCAAATTACAGAGAGGAGTTTCCGAAAATCAGTATAGATCCGAACAAAAGATTTCTTAATGAATTTTTCAGGAGCAGTATCAATTTTATTCATGAAGCCATAAATCACCGTTCCTCCACTCCGGTCCTTCCCTTCGAGATTATTCGAAAGAAGATTTTTAAGCTACTCTCAGATTTAGGGCAGTCCCCTCCCCAGTATCGCCTTTTAAATAACCGTGTTAATTCAACCCCAAATTCAAAGCATCCTGCAACATATCTGAATCTAAAAACAGTGGAGGATCCTTTTAGACGCCGTTCTACCATGCCGCCGCGCCGTCAGTATTTTTATTCATACATTTTTATTCCCATATCATGAATACTAGTTCGTTGTTATACAGTGACCCACAAAAGTGTTTATCCACTCGGATAAAGTTTATTGATTTTTTTAACGGAATCCAAAGATTGAAGCCGCCCGAGTCGTCAGACCGGCAAAATTCCCTTCGCTGTTATACAACCGTGAATAAATTCGTTCGTGCAGGACTTTTCGAAAAATGGAAAGTCCTTTATGTGTTCGCTGGGGGTTAAAATCGTTTAATAGGAAGTATATAAGAAGGCGAAGACGTCGTCGGTCAATTTCTAATAAATAGGGCGTCGTCTTTGTCGCTCTAATATTGTCCCGCAGATATCCGAGCGACGCGGAATCTCGGTATTCCCGGCTCGTTTACCAACCATCCGCCATCGCGCGCCGGTCCACGGAGGGCAGCTTTATTAAAATTATTATAATCGCGTAGCCCGAGATCGTGAAAGCGACGACCTAATAAATCCTCCGTTTCGATCGAAATTGAATTGAAAATTTGAAATTGAATTTCGAGTTGATCGATATTCCGGTCGCGGGCCGTGTCGCCACCCCTTTAATTAACTTCCCCCGGGGGTGGCGGGAAGGGGGCAGCGGGGAGAGAGATGTTCCCCGTCTTTGTCTCCCTTTGTCCAGAGGTTCTCGTCTTCGCGTTATCTTCCCCGTGGTACCGGAGGGCCGCTCGTCTTCTCTGTCCGTCTGTCTCCGGTGAACGTAAATCTCCATTACTCTATCTATCTGTCTCGCGGACCGATTCGGTGGCCACGCGTTCGAACAATTTTTTTCGTGCTCTCTGGTCGCCCGATCGGCGACCATTTATTTCAGCAGAGTCGAGAGAGATTCCGTAGAGTTTCGGGCTTCTCCCGTATCTCTCCCGGGGGAAGTAACAGGGCAGACGAGAATCATCGATACCCTTAAAAGTTTCACTAGCGCGAGATACGCGCGGATCGTGGGCTCCCAGGCAACTGCGATCGTTCACCGCCCCCCTCGGTAATTTCTTCCGTTTCTCGCCGCATCCGGAATTATAAAATGTTAAGCAGCCCCTCGCTCTATCGGCCCTGGCCGAGCACACCTGACAGCTCCGCGATCGATCGAAACCAACCGCGACTCGATCGCCGCGATCCCGACCACCGACCGGCTGAATTTTTCCCCGAGAAATGTTCCGCAGGTGATTCGACGCCGAACCCGTGCTGGGATTTTATTGGGAATGATGGAGGATGTAGTGCGGCTGATTTTCGGGGAAGTTTAACTCATCACTTTGTACAGTTCCAATTTGTTTGGGAAGTACAAAAAATAGACATTTTCACTGAATTTCATTTCGTAAATGCAATGCTTGCACGTATGAATTTATTTCCCGAAAACACCGAACGTCCGATCGAGTTGATTTCTTTTTCGTATCAATCCGGAAGGTTTCCTATATCGCAGCACAGTTTTCATCGTATCAAAATTAATCGTACAATTCGAAGATGCTGTCCGAACGACGGTCTGCAAAAAAAATTAGAAGCCTAGTCCTGAAAGTCCCACCCACAAAATGAACTTTGATTCGGTGCTCTGTCTTGAAAATTGCGCTCGCGAGTTAATTATCGCCAACGGACGAGAAGGATTCCAAAACCTGTAGAGAAAATTCAGGAAGTTCGGGGTACATTATCCGCCCATTGCATCGGCACTCGTTCTGCAGAATGGATGGCCGTTCTTGCAACTTTTAATGCCGGCATCGATCGCGGAGTGAATTAATAAACCGGGGGCGAACTTGTGCCGTTGCAACGAAATGCAATATTAACACCGTCTATTTATGTAGCGCGTACCCGCGGGATAACAGGGCCGCGAGCGCGACAAATCCGCGGGGCAAACACCGAGGAAGATGGGTGACGCAATTTCGCGGCGAAGAGAGGATAGTACGGGCCTCCGGAAAGATTACGCGCGACGCGAAGCGTTGCAGAGGCGGCTAGTTTCACGAACGGACGCCTGTAACGAGTAATCGCCGATTCCTCTCTTCCACGGCGTACACCATTCCTGTCTTCCGGTAACTAGCTCCTTTATTACTAGACTGCGGATTTTATGCGTTTATAATTTATGACGAGAAATATTCAAGGACATCAATGTCTTACTTTCAGCTTAACAGGATGATTAAAAGAAGAATACAATTTTTATTTGGCCCCTGTCTCCTGCAATCAATGTCGTACAGTTTTTATTTTGCATAAAGATTCGCAGTCTATTTATTACACATAATACATTCCTCCGTTTTAATTCAATTTTTGTCATCCGGTGGTATTAAGTCTGGTCACGAAAGAGATTTATTTGAAGTTGAGCACCGATCAACTGAGTTGCCGGTAAACACAATGAACTCGGTACGAGTGTGTTGCAGCTGGAGTTCGTGTACAGGTGTTTCAAAATTATATGTCGTGACCACTGCAGCGTGATTCTGCAGATCAAAAATGGACCGCAAAATTGACCTTGACATTGAATCATCCCGAACAACGAAAGTCTCAAATAGATATCGATTCAACCGTTCGCCTGAAAAACGACTTTGAAGGTTCGCCAACTATAATCCATTGTTGCAGACTCACGCTATAGTATATAATTTTGAAACGCCCTATACAAGTAATGGTAACATGATTGTTTCGCGCAAGATTGCGAGACGTTTCAGCAGCGCGGAGAGCACGGGGCCGAGTACCGCTGTCCAACTCGGACACTAAATGACATTGGTATACAACAGCGCAGCGTCCAGTTGCAGTAGCAGCTCGCCATGGCCGACAACAGGAGCGTCTATCTGGCCATTGAATTTTCATTCGCAGTCCGTTTACACGAAAATATTCACGCGACGAGAGGCGACTGGCAAGACGGAATTTCCGTGCGGATAGCAGACCGACACGGAAACCCTTCTTCTCTCTCCCTCTCTCTCTCCCACTTGCTCTACCTCCCTCTTGGGTTGATTCGTCGAGGCTAAATATTTCGCGAGAGCAGCCGGGCCCGAGAGATTTCGATCGGGCTAAAGGAGCGGTCTCGCGGTCCGTATTCACTGTGGCCGAACGAACGAACTCGCGGGGGCTAAGCGAGCGCAAATATTGATTTTCAATTACGGCATTCGTGACTTCGCGCAATGTCCCTGCAGGAGCGCGCGGGCTGCTCGGCAGCCTTGGCATAAAATAAACGGCAATATCAAGGTCCATCTCGATGCACCGCGGACTCCCGATCGATCTACAGCCTTCTCCTCCTCTATTCCCACCCTCTCCTTCCGCCACGAACCCTGCGAACACCCGCAATTCCTCCCTTGATCCCTCGGTCGTCCTTCCATCGTGTGGAATTCACGCGATCCTTCGAGGACGCGTCGTGGAAATTTATTTATCCGACTCCGCCGGGAAACGGACGGAACCGGAAGATGCACGATCGCCGTCTTTCCTCTCCCAAAGAGGAACAAGATGGACGACGGCAATTAGAAGCCGAGCCAACCGACTTTAACCATCCGATTTACCGATACCCGCCATCGTCTTCGCGAAATCGGTTCCGACGGTTCCGTTCCTCTTTGCGGAACGATCCAAGGAAAAGCAGACCGAGCTCTGATTCCAGAAAGTGATCCCGGGGAACGATCTCGTCGCGGAATTGCGACACGACAAAGCGCCAACACCGAATGGGAACGCAACTTTGCCGGCTAGGACGCCGAAGGATGAAAGGGCTCGCTCGAGCTCCACGATTGCAACCAAGAGCTGCGGCCGAGATAAGGCGGATAAAATGTTAACTATGCTCGCTGACTGGATGTCTGGGATGTATCGTAGTACTCCGCAGGTTTTTAGAACGATCACAATACTGCTGGTTTTAATCGCCGGTCCTCGCCACTGGAAACCCTCGCAATTTTATCATCGCCGATGCGCAAGACCATTCGCCGGGTTATTCATTAATTTTTATAGTGAACCTAGAGGTTCGTCTTTCTTCTCACAATTTTTATTTGATGCAGATGAAGAGGTCACTTCAATTGCACTGCATCAATTCATTTTTAAATATATTAGGTCGGTCGGGAAGTCGTTTCGTTTTCTCAAGCGAAAATCGAAGCCAATTTTTTACCATTTAGAATAGGTTTTATGACATTTTCCTCCACGATCTTTTGCGATTTTCCCGTGCTTGAAGAATTTCTGTTTTCTCTCTTTCTTCTCTTCAACACTCGAAGTGTTGAAAGAGCCTTACAGATTTAGCAGACTCGCAGTGTCCGTCGCCCTTCATCAGGCACGACATATCGCCGTGATGTTTAGGATTCGGACAGCCCGGGAACGGTCACAAGAGTACCGGAGCTAGTTAATTTGCGGCCCGAGGAGAAAGTGCCAAGGGGATCGGCGATTAGCGCTCGATTTCATTAAATTCCCACAGCACCTTATTCCCTGTCGATCGTGCACGGGTTCAAATTAGCCTAAGCTGTAAGTCCGTCGAATCCCAAGGATCGATCTGTGAGGACCACACCGGATGTTGCGAGGCGAACGTTGGTCCTCAGCTTCCGGGATCTTTCCGAAAAGAAGGGCGGAAAGGAAGAAGGAAGAGCGGTGGTAGGGGTCCCTGCGGTCCAACAACTATCGCGTCGATCCTCTTAACGCCCATCCAATCTCTTTCCGTAAAATATCCTGGTAAACCGTGTTTGGGTGGAATTCGCAGCCATCTTTCTTGGACACCCTGTCTAGCACGTCTCTCTCTCTTGGCACGCCTCGAGACCGAATAGAAGCAAACCTCGATACCCTGGCGACTAATTTACGAGCGATGCCATCGTCCGAGACTCCGCGCGACGAGTAATCGCAGGATTTATCGGATCCGAAGTGCTGGGAGCCGACACGCACGCGTCAGGGATCCTCAGCGTTCCTTAGGACCCTCTCTCCACCCCCAAGGACGTGTCCTGTTCAATCCCCGTCGATCTTCGCAGATGTATTCTCATTTCGGCTCACAATCAATTCCAATCAGATTCATTTCTCGTTCGTTTAACTCCAGATTAGAAGCTTCTTTTTTGACAAAATTGATTGTAGAAGAGCAGATTGTTACTTTATTGTGTCTTCAACATAAAAAAGTCTAAATCATCGAATGAAGGATTACAAGATTCAGATGTTTCCATCTTCCTTCTCATGGAAGACGTCTAGTAGGGTTAACCCTTTGCAATCGGAGCTTCTTTAACTCGAAAATTAAACATTTCTTCCTAGCTAGAATATTTCCGTCCCCCATATGTGATTTTTAAAATTTTATGGACATGAAAAAAATGGTATAATACCTCGTATTTAGACCGCGGATTTTCTGCATTTATGACAAAAATGGGTGGATGTAATTTAGAACAGTAAAAACATTAGGAATGATTTAAGAACATCCATATGTTGCTTTCAATTTATTACAATTGTGCCCGCATCTTGTAATTGACGAAGAAAATATTTATTTTGCATAAAGATCCGCAGTCAACTCATATTATACGGTGTCTAAATGCTTAATAAGCGAATAGATACCGACATATTTTTAGTAGCGCCTCAGGATCGCCATTCGAGTGGCAAGAGTTAATTCTCTGTCATCCCGCAGCGTCTCGAATGCATTAAAATCGAATCAGCATCCGGCAGCGAGCCGGGTATCTCTGTCAAAGTTCACTTTGTAACTCCATCAGAGGCGAAAGATCGCGTCCAAATATTGACTAATTAAATATTGCGAATTCCGTTTAACGTTTCCCTGAGAGAGCGAATGGGAACGATATCGTTTTGTTTTCCCGGCGGATAAACTAATATAGCACGGGTCGGATAAGCGAGTTCTCGTCGGAGATTTTCCGGATGGGCTGTATATACGGTATATAAAAGTCGGGCGGATCTTTGTAAATAAATAATAATAATATCCGGGGTGGCGAAGGGTCCAGGATGTTCTCCCGTTGCAATATGGGAGGGTCTTTTTTTTTTCAATCGGTCGCGCGCGCGGTCTGGATGATCGACGGCGACGTATTGATCGACTCCGTCGTTCCGACGAAGCGGCGTGGCGGCGGCGCCGGGACGCGTTTAACGTTTCACGGGACCGCGACAGGTTTCACGGGCTACCAAAAACATTCATCGTGCCCCGATTCGTCGCATTCCTCGCGCGTCAAAGGTTATCGGAAAGTTCGAGCGCGTTGCGGCCGCAGGCATGCACGCGATCCGCGATTATACATACACGAGATCCGCTTCGAAACCGCTCCGCACCCGCTCAGCACTCGCTCCACACCGCGAGAGTGACGTAAAAACCGACCTCGGGAATTAGCCGGAATCGGACGCCGTGAATCCTGAGCACCTTGGATCACGGAGCGGTTCCGGCACGAGGTCCGCATCCTACCTTTCCGAATGCGGAAAGGTCGAACATTGTTCGACCTCGCGAGACGGGCCGAAAATATCGATTATCCGATGACCCAGTTCAAAGAGCGGTGCCGCCGTCGAGAGAGCCGCCGGCGCAGCCTTAATTACGACAGGTTTTCTTCCGACCAAGTTAATCGGTTCCAGCCGAAACGAGTCGTTACCGGTGTAAGCAGCGCGCAACCCCTCTCGCCCATTTACCTTTCCGCTGAATAACGAATTTACTCGAACATCCGGAGGACTACCCTCGTCGTCTATAGAAATTCCTTAAATCGCTAATACCTGACGCTGTCGAAGTTACTCTGATCCTGGACCGAGCAATCATCTGTCTTGTTTCACTCCTTCCGCTTCGAAGAAGTTCCACTTAAAAATTAACCCTCGGATAGTGGACCATTCTTACATAACTGATGATTTTTTAGACTGTTCACATTTTTTAAGGTTCCGAATGTAACAGCTGTCCATTTAATCTAATCATAAATCTTTAAAGTGATACAGTGGGTAACGCGAAAGTATTCGACCGCCCTTTAAAACAAAATAACGTTTTTGTAATTGTACCAAACGGCCTGATTCTTTATAATCAATTAGAATTGGTTTACGAAATGATATGAAAAAAGATTTTCGAGAGAGAGAGAGAGAGATGTTACATGTAAAAATAAAAACTTTTTTATTTGGGCCCTTAATGAAAATTTACAATATATGTTTTGTAGATCTATAGGTATGTTAGTTGTGCACATGCTGAAAATTTCATCGAAATCGATTAACATACACACGAGCTACAACACACAGTTAAAAATGGTGAAAAACAATTTTCATTAAAATTAAAGTTAAAATTGTGAAAAGTAATTTTACACGACTTTGTCGTTCTTTCCTGCGTCAAACGATTTCGATGAAATTTTCAACATGTGTATAACTAACATAGATGTAAAAAAACACATATATTAAATTTTCATTAAGGGCCCAAATAAAAAGATTTTAAAAATGCCTTTTTTATCTTCTTTGATTATAAAAAATCAGGTCGTATGGTACAATTATAAAAAAGTTATTCTGTTTTGAAGGGCGTTCGAATACTTTCGTTACCCACTGTAGATCCAGGATTAAAGACGAATGCGCTGCACGTATTTATTCGTGGTAACTCTTTCCTCGCAAAATCTGTCTAGTGAACGAATTTACAATCTGTAATTTGTACACCTCACATGTATACTATTTGTAATTTTTATTGTGCGGAGTTAATTTCGCAGCCGATCGGCTGCCGTATAATGTAACGGCGAGTAAATTATGAATATTTATGCAAATTCCCATTTTTAGACAGAATTTCATGGATAGCAAAATAGTTGAAAGGTTCGATAATTTTCGCTTTAGACGTGCAGCCTCATGTAGATTGTAAATGTCCTCGCAGTCTCGCGGTTAGGTTTAGTGGGTCGTTAGAGCCTGGAGAACTAGTATGCACGCTTAAAGATCTAGGGCGCACTTCTATTTCTTAACAGAGCCAAGAAAAATTGATTCCGTTCCCTATGTCGTCAGCGAGAATTAATCTTAGATACATTAAACGAGGCGTTGCACTTTTACAGTTCACTCTGGAAGCCCATTCAAGGGTGAAATCAAAGGTTAATGGGTCAGACGTGATTCGGAATAGCAAATGCCGCAGATGGAATTAACCTGGATGGTAATTTGAAATGACAGAGATAAGACAGTTTGGACTACTTGAAAGAAATATGTGTATTGGTGCCGGTCGTGTTCGTGTATGGTCAAAAGTGGCCTGGTATAATCAATTTGAGATGAAACGATCCGATAATAAACGAAGATCAAAATGCAACCGTTCCAGAAGAAGAAGATCAATCAATCTTACGCGAAAGACGACTACAGATTCACCTCCGTAGGTTTAGAAAATGCATTGCACCTTTTATGCCCGACCTGATTGCTCGGATGGGGACAATTTTTCTTTCCTCAAGTCACAGTGTTTGTGTTGTACAGAGCTAATGGATTCGCGCCGAGGGAGCAATTAGTAGTAATAAAACCGTCAGTCAGATTCGACGGTGGGTCCGCTTCTTTCCTTCGTCCGATACCGTCGTCGGCGTCGCGGCTCGACGGCTAACCGGAAGCAGCGACGGGAAATCGATGACGTCCGAATTACTCGCTGGAGAGCGGAGGAGGGGTTTGAGAATCTTCGTCGACGACACGACGCGACGCCAGGGAGGAAGAACAATCCGGCAGGGAAATTAGTATCGACAAATTACTTCGGGTTGTTGGCAGGTGGAGTCTATTCCGGTACTTTCGGCGGATCTGTGGAGCACTTCCGGTGCGCCGGACGGACACCGTCGGTCATTGGTGTCTCCGGGAGGATCCTGGGAAGTGGGTTTTCTCCGGCGACAAAGGCGACAGTGTAGAGGCAACGGGCACAGGGTACGGAGAGAGTACAGGAGCACGGGTTCTCGGAGAGGGTGAGCAA
This sequence comes from Lasioglossum malachurum, assembly GCA_028455605.1. Lineage (NCBI taxonomy): Eukaryota > Metazoa > Arthropoda > Insecta > Hymenoptera > Halictidae > Lasioglossum > Lasioglossum malachurum. The sequence continues at coordinate 31,952,537 of CM052313.1, forward strand.
TTAACGAGCTATCGAATATTCGATTACGTACGCCCGGCTCGTTCTTCGAACCGCTATTACCATGAGCTCCGGCGAGTAGAGCGTGCCGGGCAAAACGGTTTTTAAACGACGTCGAAACGGCCGGGAACGGCTGTCGAGGATCGTTAGGCGAGTTCAAGCTCGAGACGCGGCGCCCCTGGTAAACGCAATAACAGAAAAGGTATTTTCAAAGGTGGGAAAGGTGGACCCAGTGGCCGGGTCGGCCCGGCCCGAGTCGACTCGGCCCGACAAGAAAATGCTTACCGTTGCGGGAAAATCGTTCGATCGAGTACAAGGCTTAACGAGATATCGTTAACGTCGCATCGAGAATGAAAGCACGTGCCTGCCTGCCTGCCCGCCTGCCTGCCTGAGCGCAACCCTTCCCAGACGAGCCCGCAAACGACGTCGAACTTTACGGGATCCATCTACGGCATCTACGGGATCGCGCGACGCCTTCACGCCGGAGAAACGGATGGCCCTTTTCGCCCTTTCATCGCGCCCCGCACGCGAATTTACTGCGGAATTTACTTATCCCGTCGAACTCGCGGCGAAGTCGACAGCGACTCCGATGATAAGTTAACACTTAACCTTCTAACTGGGATCGACGCGACGGGTTCATTCGACGTTGGAATTCCCTGTCACCTCACCGACATTCTTCATCGACTATGTCCTTTCGTTTCATCGAGCCACAGCGAGTCCATAGGATGGCCATCTTCGCTCTTTCATCGCCGCACGCGCCGGTTTACTCCGGAATTGACTTGCCCATCAAACTCCCGGCGAAGCTACTGCAAGTTTTATATTGATTGATATGTCTAACTCGTGGCAACATCTATTATGACATACCTGGAAACGCATCGAACCGTTTATGAAGTTTTAACCGTGGTCGGATCTTGCGGGAATTCTCGGATCATAGAAAACCTTGATCTAGACTGAATTGCTGCAAGGGTGCTACTAGGTATGTAAGTCCTACATGCTTGCTAAGAAAGCTCTCTTAAAAATTCATCCCCCAAGGGTTAAGCGAGGGCTTCGAACCCCCGTATGAATTTTCCACAAATATTTCCCTTCTGGTCCCCTTGTCTGAAAATATCTTGTACAGTATTGAATTCGAGGGAATTTCAATCTTGAACATGAATACGGTATGGGAGGGAGAATCATTCAAGATCTGTGTTCATCAGGTGTCCGGAAGAAATTTATACGACTGAATATTTAAAAACGACATTTTTATTCTAAAGTAGATTATGGAATCCCGAAGATTTGGGTCCAGACACAAATAAAAGAAATTGTCAATTTAAACGACTGCTATAAACCTTCCAGAAGCGTTCGCCATACAAGAGTTAAAACCAAACAGATTAAAAGCATAAATAAAGCCAACGGTACAGAAAGCTTGCGACAACATAATATATCCAGAAAAACGCGACCGCCGTGCTCGTAAAAACATTAATAAATAAATGCATATAATCCACCGAAGCGCAATGAACCCGAACCCTATAAAAACGATCCCAAAACGCTTTTAAAAACGTTCGCGAGACGTCGATTGCCGGACACCAGTTCGGAACTAATAAATAAATCAAAATACGCCGCATTCCCCAAGCGCTTCTAAACTATTCCTGAATCGTCGATTAAAATGCTCTCAGAGTCCCAGCTCGAAAACTGATAAATAAATAAAATCCACCACAGCGCTCGATCATCGCTACATCAAAAACAGCTTTGTCTAGAAATAATAAATAAATAAAATCCACCGCTCTCTCTCTCGAACCGCATCTAAAATGATTGACGGACGGGTTCTAAAATTAAAAATGATCCAAGTTGAATCCAGGTGAATGATCTTAAATCCTATTGAATATTAAAACTATTCAAGGACATCAATGTGTTGGTTTTTCAGTTACATCAATGTGTAGGATGATTGAAAGACGAATACAAGTTTTATGTAGCTCCGGTGTCCTGCAACCAATGCAACATATTTTGCATCTTAAACGTTTCCGGATCGTCGATTAGGGTATCGGGGGTTGTGCACGTATCGTCATCGAGGAAAAAGTCGCGGGGGTGTAACGGGGTGTCCAAACGTGGCGAAATTTCATTAACGCGATCGAGAGGGTCGTCGGCGGGTGGCGAGGCGGGTCGCCGTGAAAAAAGCAAAGTCGTCTGGGCACGACGCGCGACGGAGAGACGTCGGCGTCGGGGAAAAGTTGGACGCGGGTAACCGCGAGTTCTCGCGATGCCTGGAATTCTCGGCACGTTCGTCGCGCGCAGCTCGCGCCAACTGCGAAATACGAGGCGAGCGTTTCCGTTCCCTCGATCCTTTCGTTCTCTCTCTCTCTCTCTCTTTCGCCACCTTTTCACTTCTCTCGACCGGGGTGGTGGTCTTTTTTTCGGAGCTTTGTTTCCGACCGGCGAAAACCGCTCGCGCCAGCGCGTTAACGTTTTCTCGCTGGCAGAGTCACGATCCTTTTTCCAAGTCGAACCGACGACGAGGACCACCGGTTCTTCCGGTCTAATTTGTGGCCGCCCCTGCATTCTGCCGGAGTCAAATGAGTCGCCAAGCACGATGGAAATGTTAAACATTGCTCGCTAGAGTAGATAATGGGCTGGATCATTTTCCAGAGACAGAGAACTCGCGGATTTGTTTAGGGACAGGCTACATTTCGTTTTGTTTCGCCGTTTTTGTGCAAATATTTGCTACGCTTTGCGGCGGGCCTACTGCGCCTCTCTTGGTTGTGATTGTCATTATCTTGCGGAACGTAAACGCGCGTAATGCAATTGATTGTTATCTAGCAAGCCGAAGTACATATATTTTTACCGTCGAGGGTTGAATGGTCGATCATTAAAGCGTTAAAAAGGCTTCTTAATAGATTTTTCAATAGCGAACCGTGATTTCAATTACGATCTTATGGCGAATGGATTATCGCCAGTCATCAAAAAGCCTGTTAATGGTTAGAGTGTTTCACTTGAAGCGAAAACTCTTAGGGTTGTTTCCACCCCCTCGTTACTGATACACGGTGAGTCTCGTAACGTTACGATCTCAGTAATTATTAATTTTAGGTCCCACTTTGTTAACTTACGAGTTTTTTTAAATAAACTCACCCTGTATACGTAAAATATTCCTGGAATTGCTTACTCGTAAAGTAGAAGCACAATATGACGATAGAATAACAAGATTAAGTATGAAATTCATTGAAGAATGAGCTACCATGGTACACACAGAACACTATAGTAAGTGTTGAGACGGGCTAGAGAGTTTCCGAACAGAGTTACAAGTTCTTTTCAAGTGTCCCAGCCTGGACAGTCCAGCCGCGCCACAGAAAAGGAGCTTTCAGATGAAAGAAGCCTTTGTCGAAGTGAACCCATGCACTTTTGATGCGCGGGAGCATTTTTATTAAATCGAGTCTATTTAACAGTACAATATTACTGTGCGAGTTGGCCAGACCGCGAGGTAGAAAATATTTAAGGTACCCACGGACAGCGGTCCTGATAAAGGCACGCGATCAATTCGGGACTCCTTCCCGGCGAATCCGCGGTCGATACCGGCGCGCGAATCGAACAATGCGGTTGGCGAGCGATCGCCGAGCGGGTCCGAAACGGGAATTGTTGCGTCGCGGGCGCCGCGCGCCGTGCTATTCTCCGAATAGCGCCGAAATCCGTTGGAAAGCGGGCGGAGATTCGCTCGACGCGCTTCGATGGTTTCCATAGTGGACGATTTATAGAGCAATCGACGATCCTGGTGAAGGTAATCGACAGGAACGTCGACGGGGACGAGGGTATTAAAAACAGGATTCGAATGCAATTTTCCGTGTAATCCGCGGAAGCCTCCGAGAGAGTCGACACACGGGAGAAAGAGAGAGAATGAGAGAGAGAAAGCGAGCCGGTCAGCATCGCGTGGACTCGAAAATCAGCCGGACGGACCGACGCGACGGACGGACGGACGTTTATATAATCGGAATTTCCCGGATCCGGCCGAGCGTTTGTTCGCAGCTAGCAGGATCGCTCGCGCGAGCACTCGTCATGGTCCGAGCTGGTCGTCGATATCGTTGTACCACCTCGAAAACGTTCGAAAACGTTTTTCGAGCGTGCTCGACCAGCTTCCCGAAACTTTCCAAGCCTGAAGAGCTTGCGAATCGCGCGCCTCGAGATTGCATTCAGAGACGCGCAGGCGCCGAATCCCACTCGCACTATCCGCATAATAAGAACAATTTTCTTGGCGGTTCTAAGCAATATTCAGTAAATCCAATGTCATTCTGGGATCATGATTATTTCGCGATATTAACCACAATGAACCTAGAAACATTGTCTGCTCGAAGAAGAGTATCCGACCAGAGCTTGATTTTTAATTTAATTAATAATCATATTGATTGTTCCTCTCTACTTGCGCAAATCAATTTCTATGTACCAGAGCGTGTATTCAGAACTAGAGCAGGATTTCAAACACTTAAAGCCAGATCTACTTATGGATTAATTAATCCAATAAATCGCATTATCGCAGACTCCAGCACTCTCTATAATCGTATTGATTTCTTTACCGAGTCTTTGCAAACTTTTCAAAAACAATTACGCAGGATTATAGGATAATACCATATCGTTTCTACCATTAGTTTCTGTGCATGTCTCTTCTTTGTTATTCTCTATTTTAAACGTTTATGTAAGAGGACTTCGGTCCGTCTATAATAATAATAGTAGTAATAATATTCTAAATGAGAATTTGAGAGTTTTAAAAAGTCTGCTCGAAAGTAAATTTTTCTTTCGTTCACCTACCATAATCGTATTGGTTATGACTAGAAAAAGGTGGCATTCTTTAATTTATTAGAACGCGCAGACGGGTTAAAAATCTACGAATAGAATATTCGCAGCGAAAGCTCGGCCGCACACCGGTGGCCGCTGCATCGAAGCAGCGATGCATGTCCAAACGCAGTATATTCTCATAGACGTACTCCCCGGAGGTAGCTGGATCACACGGCCGTTCCGGGGATATTTATTTACATTCTGGCAATTAGTCGAGCATTAGTCGAGCCTCCAGAGGTACGAATAGCCCCGGCGGCGGAGACAACGGCCGGTAACCACCACGAGAGCGTTGGAGGACGCTGAAGTTGCGACCCCGCGGAATTCCGATCCTTCGGAATCGCAGGGAACTCCGCGTTCCGCGAAATTAGGGGAAAATTTCGAGTGCCGCTTGTAAATTGGATGCGAGGAGGGGTGGAGGATCTCTCCCGCGAGATCGCGAACGTTGCATGCGGCTGTTACGCGAGCGAGAGAGAAAGGGAGAGGGAGTTGTTGCGAGACTCGGCCGGGTTAGATAAATGAAAACCGTCGCGGAACTTCCGAGAAGCAAAGCCTCGAGTAAAGGGACCGGGCGGTCTGGTAGGGATGATGGCGGAGCGGGTACGAGGGGAGACAAAAGTGGACGGAGAACACTTAGTTAACGGCAAAGTCTCGAGAGTACTCGTGAAAGTAGCGCGCCGTAAAGCGTGACGAAAAAAATGCTCGAAAACTACCGAGAAAGGAACGATCCGAATACCGGCGAACAAAGGGGAGACCGATTCGCGGAGGAAAGACGCGAGCAGGCCAGCCAACGGAGCTCAACACAGCCGAATTCCCTAGGCTTTCAACCGCGGGACCACCGAGAACCAATTTCAAAGGATGCAGCACGATTTTCTTCGCTCTGACGCCGATTCGCGACGAATGCAAGGAGAATGCAAGGAGAATGCCAGCAGAGAATGCACCAGAGATACGCGAGAGCACGAAACCCTCTGTTTCAATCCTGACGCATTGCTAATTTGTCCTGGGTCTGAACATGTCGAAATTAAATTGTTTTATGCTTCCTGAAAATGTTTCCTCTCCGATGATACAACCGAAAAAGGATAGACTACCGTGCCTGATTATAGCCGGTCAATTCTACTTATTGTGGATGCTACTGCGCGAGCACCTGACCAATTCACAAAATTATTTCAACCTACAGGATCACTGTTCCCAAAAGCCCCCTGAATATGGCCGCCAATAGAAGCTGCAGTGATATTTCAAACCAATTGGAAAATTTAATCCCTTAATATACGAATTATCGAATTATGGAAAGCGAAGAAACTTATTGCTTCTCACATCAGTTTATCGATTTTGTGCCGTTTAATGAGATTAAGCTCGGGTGTTGTCTGTTTTCCGGTGATGTGGAATTACTATGATTACCAGTGGAACAGTCAGTGTACCACAGCACTTGGAATATTTGAAAAGTCGAAATTTTGAATAATAGAATACTTGCAAATTTATAAAAATTCGAGAAAAAAACTTGAGAATTTCAATATTTGAATATTCAAGCACTTGAAAATTCATAGATTGAAACGTTACAAAATGGCAGAGTCGCGGGGCGCGAGCACGTATGGAAATCAAAGAATCGGAAAATTTGGGAAATGTGAAATCAGGCAACGGAAATTCGGCGTCAAAGGTACCGGAGAGCCATCGTAAAACCTTTGTGGGCAAATATTCGCAGCCTATCAATTCAGCAAAGCGTGTTACCTCGTTCGATATGTGTTCGTCGCGAGAGTCCCCTTGGCAGGGTGCTCTTATTTCCCATTGCTCGATGGTTTATCGAAGAAGGGGGTGCACACTCAGCCACGTAATCTCGTAAATCATCGCGACGCGTGCTGGCCGACTTGCTCCTCGAAGTGTTCCGGCATGGGAGAACTCGTACGGGATCGGACACAGGTCGTGAAGGATGAATAAATTCCTAACAACAAGTTTCCCGTTCTAGTCGTCGAACTACAATGGCTCGGAATCGTGGGAACCAGAAACAAATTTACGTATCTCTGTTAATCACGCATTATTAATTCCTGCCCCAGTTTTAGAGGATTTGATTCTGGTATTACTGCTTTGTTCGAGTCAAACCTTAAGTACCTTCAGCAGGAGGTTGTTTCAGGAACCTTCGCTGGCTTCTTAATTTCGTCCGTTTCATGGAAATGACCCAGTGGTGGAATCGCGATGGATAGGTCGCCTATCCCTCGGCGAATGATGCAACGCGATTGTCTTTATTTACGCGCGTGGGTGCGGCCCAGGGCAGCACGAAGCTTCGCACCTTCGTGCACGAATGTCTACGGAACCGGCTGTTAATCGGATCGAGACCATCGATTTTTCCCTACCCCTAGCACTCTTACCAGTCGTCTCTTTCTTTTTCTTCGACCGACATTCTCGATTCCAGATTCGCGCGCGCCTCCTCGTCTCGCGAGGCGCTCTTTCTCCTCTCTCTCGCGTTCCTTCCGGTGCTCGAGAGCGTCGCGACGCCGCCGACGCCGACGCGGGAGCCGCAAACCTCGAGAGAAGCTCGCTCTCTCCCTTAATTTCCGTTAACTCCGCGATTTATTGTGCCACCGTTGTGTGCCAGACTAGTTCGACGGTATTCGATTAACTCGGACTCGCCGCGAGGACCGTTCTCCCCACGGAGCTTGCCCCGTATTTGCTGAATCTTTCGTTTTACCAACACCACCGACGGACACCGCATCCCCCAATATGTTCTGGACACGTTTCTTTCGCGGCACAGTTTTTGCAGAATTATGGTCGTACGAATTTAGCCGCGGACACTTTGTGCGCTTTAAATGTAATTCCCGCTCAAAGAAAGCTCATTTCGCTGAATAGCAGGAATTTTCCAGGGAAAATAAGTAAACCGCTCTGCCAAGAACTTGTCGTCACTTTTTAATTCCCGGCGAGAGCGTGGAACGAATCCGATAATGAATTTTTGAACTTGTTCGGTGTTACTGTGTTTGTCATTATCTATCCTCGCTGTTAAAATTTCACTGTATTAAATGCAACGGCGTTTCCGTCGTAAAATATTGAAACAATCTATCAGAGGTGAGCCGCGAACTCCCCGAACACTGCTCCGTTCTACAATTTTAAATAACGGCGTGCATAAAATTAATTTGACTAGTTCCATGCAAGAGTTACAAGAGATCCTGAACGGTAGCGGACGCGTTAACAATTTACGCCAGAAATTTCTGCTCCATCCGAATTCCGTTTCCCGAAGTTGGAAGACCTGTTTGGAACAACAGGTAGAGATGATCCCGAGCCGATTGGTCGACCGATCATGGAAATGGGACAAACGGAACGACTCATTTCCGGGAGATGAACAACAGCAGCCGGGACACGGGAAGGAAAGTTTTCTTCTCGCGAGAGGAGTGAGCAGACAGAGTTTAATGTGCGGGGTGCGGGGAGGGGGGAAAGGAGAGCGGCGGTCGCATCACGTACAAGATAGCAGACATATTTCGCGTCGTCGTAAACTCCGGTAACGTCGACGTCCAACGGCCGACCCATCCATCACTTGGCTGTGTCTAGCGCGATCCACGGTAAGGCGACGTCTCGCACCGAGACCTCGAAATCCTTGGGTGGCAAGAACCACGAAGAAGGTAAAGAAAGGATTGTTCGTCTATTGCGCGCCGTTGGACACGATTGCTGTGGAACCGACCGGATGCTTCAGAACGTTTCCGGTTTGCCTCGCGTTCGCAATTCCTAACCAGGAATACCCACCCTGGAAATTCAAAAATTCGCGAAACCCTGGCATATAAAATCGTGCGAGTTCTTTACGCAATTGTTTGCCGACTTCGAGCGAAGACCATCGTTGACTCTTCGGCATAGCCAGGCTTGCAAAGCCCCGTGTAACCCAACTTGCAGTTTTGCTTCCACAAGTAAAACAGTCCGTTTGCAATGGTTTGAGCGGGTTTGAAACAGTCCGAGAAACCGCGGATCGTTGTAGCTCGGTGCAGTTTACCGGAGAGGAAAGAGAGAGGGAGAGAGAGAAGAAGACAGGGTGTTGAACGACAACGGGAACGCGTGACGTGGCTCTGCGTGGCTCAGCGTGGCGCGGCTTGGCGCGGCTTGGCGTGGCGTGTCTGGCAAACGATGGATCCTGGTAATACGAGGCGGCTGCACCCGATGCCTCGACTCGTCCGTTAGCCCCAATTACCCGCGCTTTAATCCCGTCGAATAATTCGGAAACGCATTATCCGGAGAACAAATATTCGCGTCACCGGCGCTAAATCCGCGCGCGTAAAATCGCTGCAGTCTACGGTGCGGTACGGTACGGTACGGTCGGGTGTATCGACACGCGCTCGATGGCGTCCCTCCCCCGCCTAATCCGTCATAAATATCTTCGGGGCCCGGCGTAGAGATCGATAGTTTTAAATCCTCTCGATCCTTGTCCACGGTGCGCGAAGCCGACCGGCCCCGTTTCGCTGAACACGACTCGATATACAAGCGGCGAAAAAATCTCTCTCTCTCTCTTTTTCTCTCCGGCAAGCGGTTCTTGCGGAGAGGCTCCCGCGGAAAAAAAAATACACGGCCAGAGCCGCGGCACCGACATAGCCCGAGAACCGCAAGTTTCGTCGTTTCGACGGTTGATAAAACGCCGGCAGTGAAGCCAACGAACGAACGAAGGGACCTAGGGACGAACGAACGGACAGGGTGGTAAATGGGGTCGGCCGGCCTGAACGCGTATAAAATATGCCGGGCCGCGCTATCTCGCGGCCGATTGCCTGGAAAACTCACGCGAAAATATCGATCCCCACCCGGTCCGCTTGTAATCAGATTAAGCAAGACCAACGGCTCGACCTGGCCATACCTATAACCCTGGCCACGGCTCCCTCGACACCTGTGCGAGTGCACCTCTCGTCGTTCTCTCCCCTTCTCTGTCCGTCTCTCCCCGCCTCACTCTCTCTCTCTCACTCTCTCTCTAACTCTCATTGTTTCTCTCTCCCTCTGTGCAAAGCTTCCCTCTCTAGCTTTCACTCCGATCCGTCCTTCTCACTCTACGTGGAAAGAACGAGAGGAGAGGCAACGAACGTTCGCACCCCTTTGGCCGCGTGCGCCCTCCCTCTAACCCCATATCTCTCTATCTACGCGCGAGCCGGTGCAGCACGGTGTATACTCGGACCGTTATGGAAACGACTACGATTCGAGTGGGTTTGCACGCCAACGAGCACGAGCACGACGATCGACAACGTCTTAGGCTTGCCGAACCACTCGATTCCACCCCCTCGAGTTTCCACACCGCCCTACAGATCCACCCTCGATCCAGAGAGCTTCGGGAAATCAGCTGCTCGCGAAACAACGCCGCGATAATGTTTCACCCCTCTCCCCTTTCCACCCTCGTGGATTTAACCCCTCTGCTAGCTTACACGGTTCCTGCGGTTATTCGATCATTTTAAAGCCCGCGGTACGCTTCGTTAGCGATTCGTCTCGGTAAATTTCTCAATTTCAACCCTTCTCCCACTCGAAGCTATTTTAACGCTGAGAAATTTCGTCTGGCCCAAAGTGCCTCCACTCCACCCTGAATTTATTGCGATTTCTTTAATTCATAAATTAACACATTCTTTGGGATAGAAGTTCATTTATTTTCTTTTTCGACTACTTGTATTTTATCTTTTTAATCGATTATTATGTTGCTGTAAACTGTGGCATTGTAAATGAAACGCAACTGGCTGATCTATAGTGCAAAGGAAAAGTAGGTGAAGTGTTATCCCAGGATCTCGTATGCGACTATTTTTAATAGCGATTTCCGAAGATACTTCTATGAGGGTCAGTAGGTAAAACGTGCGAGTATTTCGCCGCGCCGAATCGTTTCAGGTGATATTTAGAACGGTGCTTTTTTCATGTTACACAACCTATTGGATTTTTATTGGAGTTATTGCGAAGGTAACCCTTCGGTGAACGCATATAAAGAATTCCTGCAGTTTGGAATGATTTTAATTAAATACAAATGTGGGATCGACCGTTTCCGACTACGTATACGGTTATTGATAAATATGTGTCCTCTTTGTTGCATCGTCGTTGTTATTCCATTGCGTAAAATGGCGACAAATGAAAAAGAATTTATTTATATTCGTTTAGTTCGATAACAATTTTCTTTATCGATTTCCACCGTTGTCAAACCCCCCTGGTATTCGAGAGTTAATAAACAGTTAATTACGAACAGAATATTCAAATGTTAACGGTAAGTTCGATCGAGGTTGCAAATTAATGCGATGGTTCTGTACGCGACCTAATAGAGTGTTGTGCAATTTCGATACGTTTGTTTAACTCTAGACAACTATGCTCCGTTACAATAACAATCCGAATATTTGAAACTAACATCCGGTGATTCAGTAAATGGGTCAATTAATAAATGGATTAATATTAGGTCGTTCGGAAAGTCATTTCATTTCCTCAAGGGATGGTTTTGCATTTTTCAATTTTTCTAGCCAAATTGTAAGAAAAAAAAAAGTGGAATGTTACCTTCGGTGGTAAATTCTGTGGAATTGTATTTTCTAGCACTTTTTGAAAATGTTTTGAAGCCATAAATGCATAAAGATCCGCAGTCTGATAATAACAAATGAAAGAAATTACTTTCCAAACGACCTGCTAAATATGATTCTTACATTTAATGTACACTATTCTACGAAACAACTGTGATTGCTCTTACCTGGTACCTATCTTTCATTTACCGTAGCGGAAATCCGTAGAATAGAAAATGATCATTTTTTTGGATTTTGCCTAGCTCGTTGTGACCAGTGTGCGTCGGAGCGCAGCGATTGCCCGACATGACTATACTCATCTTTATTAGCGAAAGGGTTAACGAAGATTCAAAGCCCACCGGCGAATATTACCGTGAATATAACTCAACTAAAAAACAACGCGCGCTTCACAGAGCAGCGCCGTACTCGGTATCTATGCCCGTACTCTTTCCGTTGTTTACTATTATCGTTCCATTGTAATAACTGTATTCATCTGCGTAACAAAGACGAATATAATAACAATAATAATAATTCCGCGGATGTGTTCGATTCCGGGTTCGCGACCGACAATTTGCCGGCTGACCGCGAACTAAACACCGGCTCCGGCTCTGTATCCCGTACGTTTCGATATTAATCCGAATAATCGGTAATCGCTGGTATCGAGCACCGGATCGCATGCTCATGAAGATTTCACCGTGCGGTTCGCGGTAAGAAAATGCACTCGCTGCATTCGCGATTCCAGTTTCTTATTGTGCAACGGCTGCACCGCGAATTTTTCCGAGTAGATTGCGAATTTTATAATTTATTTCTATAGAATATGGATTTTATCATTTATCTAGAGATGCGATTTTCAGAACAATTTGCAATGCGCGCACGGCAGACCAAAACCGACGTGGCAGGCAAATATGTATGAATAAACGTTGGGTGGAACTGTAAATTTATCCGAACGAAATCCAAGGTACACGACAACTTGCGAGCATATTAAATATTTCACGGAAATCAATTTCATCGCGTTTAAACAAACTCGAGGTGAGTAACAGTTATTATGTTTGTCCGCGTAAATCGGTGGAGAATTTTCTACGACCGCGTTTCAATTTTCTCGATTTGCAAAATGACTTTTTACCCGCTGGCAGTAAACAATTTATGGAAGATCGTTCGTAATTTGTAGATGTGTTTGAAGCATTGTGAAGCAGGAAGGGATGAAGACTCGTCGTTCTATTAATTATGATTGTCAACATTTTTTTTTCTTCATCCCTCTGCATCTGTTGACTTGCAAAACACCGCTATTACCGCTGGCAGTAAACAATTTATGGAAGATCGTACTTCGTAAGCATGCTGAAACCTTGTGAAGCAGGAAGGGATGAAGAGTCGTCGTTCTATTAATTAGGTTTGTCCACAGGATGCACCCCTCTGGGCTTGCACCCCGGCCTCGCTCCCGATTTCTATAATATAAGAGCGGAATCGATCGACGACAACAGCAGTCAGATAAGAGTCATCGGACAGGATACCGAGCGCGTGACGGAAACATCGGTTTTCACGATTCGACGTGTACATCTCATTCGCAGTTTCGACTGCCGCGCCAGTTTATCCGTGTTCCGCGCCCTCCCCAAACCTCCACCCTACACACTGTGGTTCTATGAATTTTCGATGATCCGAATCCGAATCGGTACGATACTCGCCGCTGTATTGTCTTCCACGATCGCAAATTCCGCCTGATATCTCCGATACGCGTATTTTTAGGGATGCGAGCATTGCGGCTCGGGGTGGTTCCGAGTTTGAGGAGATTGGTACGGGATCTTGGTCCGGGGTCTTGAGGGAGCGAATTCTGACTTTGTTATCCCGAGCATTTCCGTGGTTCGAAGTCATTTCACGCGGCTTGTTTAATCCCTGGCGCTCGATGTTCCCCTGTTCTGTGAAAGTGCCTGGTTACACTGTAAATAATTTCTGAAATGCATTTCAGAATAGCATTTCAGAGTTAGTTTCTTAAGAAACGAGGGTAAACAAACTTATCGACTGCTTCTGGGAAACACTGTACCCAGACTCGAAAGTCGATATGTAGAGCTTCTGGTTTTTCATTCGGTTAACAAAATTATTCTGATGGTAATTCAATAGGTACGTTAACGGAGAACATCCTCAATGTGCCATTGTTCGCGACATTCATCGTGCGAGCTATTTAACACGGAGGTACTGGTGAAAGAGGTTAATTACGGAATAACGAGAGGTGAAGTGAGAGCTCCGTGAAATGCAATTGTACCAAAGAATGCTGCATTCTCTTTAATGCAAGCCGCTGGTAACGTTGCGGATTAAGATAATACTGCTGCATAAAGTAGAACGGAAGTGAAACTTTACAGATGTGGTCTCAAACCAGACGAAAAATTGACTACAGCACTTTTGTATTACACGGCTCGCCATACTTACGGCCCATCGTAAAACAAAGATATTTATAATTTCTAGTTGAAGATCCTGGACGACAGTCTTACTTTTTCGAGTAAAAATTGTGTAAATGTCTGTGTTAAAAAAAAAGCCTGCTGTAACTTATTGAAAAGCTGTCCGGCGCCGTGGACACCGCTCGAACGCGTTCGCGGAGCAAATCTATCCGGATCGAGGGGCTAACGATGATTTCTAGCGTTCGATTCTTTGTCTCGGGGAATCTGGTCGACCGCAGGACGGTCCGGTACAGAATAGGACCGGGGGATAATGCGTTAATCCCGACTGGCGAGGCGGATAATAACGAGCGGAAAGTTTCGTCGGCGTTGGGTATCGATCTCTCGAAACCGGTGGTGTTCTCCATAGTCGCGCGGTCGTCGCACAGCACCGCGCGCGCCACGCCGCGCCGGATGTCGCTGGCGCGTGTCATCGCGAGAGATAGTCGAGGGTGCTCGTGTTTCGCTCCGGTTTTTCACCGGACAGCCGACGCGGATAATTAAGTTCGGGGCGAAAGAATAATCCGCCGGCGATCCGGCCCGGGGGCCGATCGATTACGCGAAGTGCGGTCTCGTTTCGGTGACGGTGGGGACGGGGAGATCTCGTTTCGCTTTCGCATCTCCGATGGATAAAATCGATCAGCGGGGAGCCAATCGCGTTAATTCGAACGGGGATCAAATTCTGCCGCACTCGCTTCTGTACCAACACCGCTGATTATTTATCAAAGACTTCCACCAACTGCGAGAAGATTCTGCTGGTTGGAGAAGAAAAAATATAGAAACTAGAAAAATTATACTTTTTTTCTCCGATCTCAAACATTTTACAAAGTACCGTTGCGTGCGGCCCTGAAGGACCACATTAAAATAAACTAGAAATAAATAAATCGACTTTTGTCCATAATTATCTGAGCACCTGTATCAGGATCCCGCACCTTCTCCTCATCTGCAAAGCCGCAAAGAAACTTTTTTCCTCATATTTTTTATCAAGGTATGTAGACTGCATACAAATTTTCATGAAGGAATTGTAATGTTTTATCGAAAAATGTTGCAAAAGAAGTTAAGTTTTAACATATTTAAGAAAACAATTTTTTGGCGAAAATATTCGCCATTCAAAGACGCACAAATTGGATTTTGAAATATTTGTCTAGGCCCCCCTAATACTTTCGAAGATATTCAATAAGATAGGATTTTCTTTTCACCCCAACTTTGAGAGCTATTTTCACCCCCTTAACATAAATTACAGCCGCTATAAATACATACGTGTGAAATATTTTTTTGAGTTCTATATCATACTAAAATTTCATTAAAATCGGTGTGTTACGATTGGGTAACCTCCCTTGTAAGTGATTTCACCTGTTTTTTGTTTCATCTTGATGATACTTATATTGCAACGCCCGTTCCAATGTGAATTATTTAAGAGGATCGCAATTTGTTCCGGTAACTTAATATTGAGCCCACGTAGTGGATTAAAGGGAATGGCTTGAATCGGTCTCAGTTTTGATCATAGGAGTCTTTGGAAGAACGTGGGATGTCGCTGCCATAAACAGTGGACGTTCCACGTTATATCGTGGTCCTTCCAGGTTTGTGAAATCCCGGGGAAGTCAATTTACCCTGAGGATAGTGGTTGCACTGTACAGTCCTCGTGCTCCTTTTTCRTGGAAGATACGCTTAGGGCGAAATGGAAGGGGCCACGACCTACTGGCCAGATTTTTAGGATCCGAAATGGTGGAGACAGAATTGTACTTCAACCTAGACGGTCACGAATATACGCGATCTGGGTATTCCGATTTCGATGGGCTTTGGATATGTTGTCAACACAGAGCGAGAGAGAGAGAGAGAGAGAGAGAGAGAGACTATTAATCTGAACAACATTTCTCTTTAGACTTTTTGGCGGTCGGCTTTAGTTTACGAGATAATTGATTAAACAATTTTTTTCGCTTGAATGGCGCTTAAAATGTCGCTTGGAATGGCGTCAGGAGCCTCCCATTTTCAGCTGTTGAAGGAATTCTGTGACACCCTGTATATCGAAACGAGGACCGTCGATTCCGTGTAAACATACATTCGGGCAACAGGAGGGCTATGAGATTAGGGTAAGTCCAGGTGGTATAGTCGATCAGTAGATTGGTATCGCCGGTTATGAGACGTCGCAGCGATAACGCTCGCATGGCTATTCTCGGATTCGTGACCAAGTGAAACGAGCGGAGGAAAGATGAATGGAGACGGTGGACCGTGAGGGGTGGCGAGCTGGAGGTAAAGGAGAGCGAGGACGAGGGAAAGACCGGAGAGCTGGAAAATGCGAGTACGTAAGGAGATAAGTGTCGCAACAGGGAATACAAAGTCTGTTGTTTGGCTTTTTTTCTGTTTCTTTGGCAGGCAAGCGAGGAGGCAACCTGGCCTCTGTGTCGCAGCGTGCGTCCGTTCGGTCGCGAGCGACCCACGAGAAAATACTGCTCCATAGTTGAGCCGTACGTAATCTATATCCTCCACCCCATCGTGTGCCATCGCGCCATCGAGCCGGCTGCTCCGCGCTGCTCTGCGCTCGTTGGACCCTCCGGAGTAGCTAGACGCCATAAATTTCGCCGCTGAAAATCCCTCGATACGCACGCGGGGGGGGGGGAGGGGCGGCGCAGAACCCGTTCGCCCACGTTCGCTAGCGTTCATCCACGTTCACCGACACGATGAAGAGAGAACAGAGTGCGTCGTTCGTTCGTCCATTGCCCGGTTCGGCCGCGGATACCCCAGTCTCCGCGAGATTCCCGCGCATTCGTCGATCCGTTCGACAGAGGGTCACAGGAAAAACGACAGCCTAGGGGACTGTCTTAAATTTTCATCAGCGACACGCCGCCGCGCATTTGCCTTCCCATTCCGCGGTCACGCGTCCCCCTCACCCACCCATCTCTACATTCCCACCGTTTCCCAGTCCCCTCTCTCTCTCTCTCTCTCTCTCTCTGTAACTCACCATCGACAACGTCGTTGCAGAACGGCTCAACTCGCGATACGATGCCGGCTCCAAGAAGAAATTTGTTCCAGCCGATGTAAAAAATTTGCATGTCTCAGGGAAACGAAGAAATTCTTCAGTTGAATTTTCCCCGGAGGAATGTCCGCGAAGTTAGTCGAAGGTGAAGCGGCGGTGTCCGGCGTTAGGCGAATTCGCCCTAAACGCGGAATCGATCGGCCACGGGGAACGAGCGCTGGAGATGAGAACGGTCGCAGTTATCGCGGACTTTTTAAGCGGAAATTCCGCGCCGATAGCACTTTGTATGCAACGATCGCGACCCCGAATGCAACGCGTATCGCGGGAAGGCTGTAAGAATGGCGATAGGAAGGAAGGTAGGAAGGAAGGAAGGAAGGAAGGAAGGAAGGAAGGAAGGGTGTGGATGTAGGGTGTAGGTTGGTTGGCTAGGGTACGTAGGTAGGAACGCAACGGAGTTCCAACGGGAGTGGGTAAAAGTCGGGACACTTTGTTTTTCTTCTTCTTTGCCCGCTTCGAGCTAGTTCGTCGCGGCAAGTGTCAACGAGGCGCATGGAAAAATATTTTTCTCCGGGCTCTCCGCATAGCGAATGTCGCGGACAAGGCGGAAACTTTCGCCGCAAGTTTCGCAGCTTTTTCTTGCAGGGTGTACGGTGTACGGGTGTGGTATGGTGGCATCGTACCCGGTTTCTACCCGTCATCGGGATACCCATTCGTCGGGTGTACCGGACCGACGCGACGCGATGCGACGGTGCAACGGGAAACTGCATCCATCCGCGAATGAAACATGCGGCAAAGTGGTCCGTTGGAAAGACGCCGCGCGATGAACATGCGGGGGAATCTATATTGCATGAGATCCGGAATTGTAACTCTATCCGTCCACTTCCTCCGTACGTGTCTCCTCTGACTATCGGATGAGGCAATTACGTATAGCTGCGGGGAAAACGTTTAGCAAAACGGAATACTAGCGAGGTACCGTCTCTTTGTTGCGAAGATTAGTCAAACAGAAATTATCTGTTTTCTTTTTCTTTTTTTTCGAGTGCAGTGAAATTGGAAATTGGAATTATTTAAGTAGCACACGCTTGCTTTTTTCATTGAGAATTTTCATTGAGATTCGATGCTGGAAGAATTTCTGGCTGGATCGAGCCGTCGCGGGACATTGCCCAGGAAACAGATAAATTACTCGTCCGGCGGGAAAGAGCAGTCGTTTTCGTGGAGAGCGGGAGATTAAACGAATCTGCCGTGCGGCGTCGACCGACCGGATTATGAGAATCGATTTACCATTAGTAGCGTTTCGCGCTTTGATTTCTCTATTGCGCTGGATCCGGGGTTCGGCGAAGCTCTGGCTAGCTTCATATCGGTAAACATTTTCGGACTGTTTGCGAGCGTGGTCGCTGATTATTCCTCCGAATTCTGGAAACCGACGTGGGCGAGAGTCCGCTTCGCTCTGCTCCGTACGTCTCGCTCGCTCGCTTGCGAGTAGCGCGCCCGTTTTGTCCGAATAGTTATATTTCGAGGCCATAATCTAGTGCCAGACCACAAGGGTAATAAAACGCAAACCCGTGCCCCCACTCCGACGGCAGTTCGCCGACTATGGAAATTTACTGATGCCCGACTACGTGCCAAGTGTACGCCGAAACTTCTCTTCTATCTAGAAAGGGCATTAACGCGCGAAAGCTACTCAACGATACAGCGCACACAGAGCGCGCAGGGAGAGAGAGAGAGAGAGCGAGAGAGAGCGCGCGACCGGGAATCGCCGTTTAACTTGGTACCCGCGGAGAACTTTCGATTCCTCCAGCCCGCAACGATCACTATTGCTGCTGCCACTGCTAACTGCTCTATGTCTGTCTCTCTCTCTCTGTCCACTTTTCATCCTCTTTCCACAGCTCCGACGAATTTTCGAAATTCGATCGAGTCTCTGGCCCCCGGTCGAACGGAAAAGCAACGCGTTGCAGAAACACGGGCGGTCATTTTTCATTTTCGATCGATTCGCGTGTCGCGCGGTTAACAGCCGAGCCCATCCGACGCACGGTACAAATTCTATTGGAATTTCGCTCTGTTATTAAAATAAATCAAAGCTCTCGCGGCCGCGCGTCACGCGTGACGATCCATAATGGTGAAATACGACGGGCACACGATCGATCCCCAAACACCCGAATGATTTTATTTCGCGCCGCAGAGATTAACGGGCTCGTGACGTTGCCCGTCGGACGTCGCAGGTTTTAAGGTCCTCTCGAAAGCTCGCGTCTCCGTTCAATTTTTATCCTGCACGAAGATCAGCGTCGATGCTCTTCGCTTTACCTTTTCCCTTTTTCTCGAGATCATGCGAATACATTGGCACTGCTAGTCCAACGAGGTGCAACCGTCGGGTTCTCTCGCAGGTCGAGGGTCTCGGCGGGTCGCGCGACCCTCCTAGACGGGTAGCACGGGTCGTCTCGCAGCTCTTATTGCCGTCCGAGTTTGTCCCGCGACCCGTCGCCCGTCGCACAACGACGCGGCAACTGTCGGCCAGCGGCGCGAATCTTTTTCCCCGGCTGTCGCTTCTTCGCGCGACAACTCATCGAACTTCCGCCGCTGTTGTTCCCCCAAGACGCGGACGCCTCGCAAAAAGGATCGAGAGACTTTCCGTCTGTCATCTATTTCGCAAACGAGCCGGCTCGCCGGGGAATTTCTTGCTCGGCGAGATACCGGCCCTGCTCCTCTGCCCTCGGAGTTCACCGTGCCACGATTTATTTATTTGTTTGATAACCTTTTAACCGGCCTCCGCTACCGAACAGTCCCAAATCCCCTTTTCAATTGCATGCGAAAACTTACCATCTCTCAGAAAGCGGAGATTCAATTTTCTGGAGTTTCTGATAGTTACTGTAGACGATTTATTGAGAAATTCCCGACTATTGGTTACAAATAGACTTTTACAAAATTGCCGGTCAGCATTCGTCTCGGAATAAAGGTCGACCGAATGACAATTGAATTCGTCATCCCAGTTGGTGGAAGTCAAGTGAGATGAATTTGGAATAAGCGTTGCATTGGTGAGTTGTAGCAGAAGGGCTTCAAACGAAGTTTCACTTTGATTATAATCACTGCATCACCGACCTCGCTCTCCGTGTGCAAACGTCAATCAACGCGAATACATTTTTCAGAAAGCCGTTCTCGGAAAAGTTCAATAATCTGTACGGAATTAATCAACCGCATTTTTTGAAGTTTTCGTTTTACCTTCCGACAGATGCACTTTTATATACAGGGTGATCCTGGGAACTGGGACAAGTTACTGCTGTTTTTCAGTAAAAATATGATCTTATTTTATATGCGGATGCACCGATGCACCCGCCACGTGCAGTTTCACTTCGGTTTCACTTTATTCTTTAATGCAAAGTACGGTCATTGAAATGCCAATACTTCACGAGAGTCGGGACGTATATGACATACGATTTTTTCTTCCATCAATTTTTACTATCTTTACTTGAAAAAGAGCAGTAACTTGTCCCAGTTCCCAGAATCACCTCGTATCAAATGAAAGGAAGAGTAAAGAAATCTGTTGGAACGGTACCGGGCAGATTGCAGCTAAATATGACGGGAAGTTCCCGATTGGAACTTTATTCTAGTTCCCATAGATGCATATCTGCGCTCTTCTCGCGCGCTATCTATCAAGGTAGATGCATCGCAGCCCCGTTTCATCTGGAAGAGTCCCATCTAATCTCCATGGAATGATCGCCGCGCGTGACCCAAATTTTGTCCCGTGCATACCATTCAGTTTCATTTATCCATCCAACGTTCTACCTTCTAAATGAAAAATACAAACGTGATATATTACCCGCGGAGTTAATTAGCTCGAAAAGCACCGAGTACGTATAAAAAATCCTGACACTGCACAAGGCGGCAGGGAACCGTTCCAACAAAAATGTTTGGTTCTGCTATAAAAATTATTTCTCCAGGCTCTTAGGGTCTCGGCTCGCGCGCGTGTCGGAGAACTCGAGAGTTCAGTTATTGAATAAGCCATACGGGGAGCGATGATGTATTCATAACTCTGGAAGAACAAGCCCCGAAGTAACAAGGCAAATAATGCTATTATTCCACGGTGATTATAGAACGGGCTCCAGGCGGCCCAGCCGATCGTTTAGTTCTCGAAGGAGAAACGCATCGATCCTTACGTTCCGGGCCCTCGACCGGATCGGGGAATATAGAAAAGTTTAGGGTTTAAAGTTTGACGGGATTCGATGCGGATGCGAACCGTTCTAGCAGTTAATATTTGAAAGGGATTCACCGGTCGGTCGGCCTTGCACCGACGCATACACACAGACAGAGAGAGAGAGAGGGCGCGCGAGAGAGCATTACGATTTTAAAATTCGAGAGAAAACCGATTGTTTTCCGGACGAGCGTGAGCCAACTACCGCAGGCCAGCTCGCGGAGAAACGCCGCTTTGAAATATTTACCGTGAACGCTCCGTAAACCAAACCAAACCAAGGCAAACCAAACTCGAAACTGCACCCTTTCTGTTCAGGTAGAACTTTCTCCAGAAGGCGATCGTCGCGAGACGTGGGCGTAAAAAACTATCTTTCCGTTTGAACTCGCGGGATGGAAAGACAGGAAGAAAGTAAATTCTTCGAAGCATCCCTTCGTGAAACAAATTGAATACATATCGGGTTGAGACGCAACGCAATACGAGACCCGCGAAAGTGTCTGTAGAATTCGACACTGAGTCCCACAGACTTCGATCACCCGACTAGAGAATAACATTAACGATCTAAGACAGCGTCTGGACTATTCTTTAACACCTCCACCGCAATTTTCACATACCTTGAAAAGCATCTTTCCGTTCCAGTCTTCAGCCATTCATCAAAACACATCACTAATTGCCTAGCGTTCATTAATGCGGATCTATTCGGATGCTGATATTTTCACCTGAGGATCCCGTAGCTGAGGTTGAGACGAATCCAACGAGCTGCCCCGTCACGACCTTGAACCGATAAATAACGCTAGTTTATTCCGGTCCTCGGTGCCAAATACCCGAGCGTGGTGCGACGCGACCGATTCGATACCCTCTTATCTTTTCATTCTCGTTGCGCACGCCGGGGTTTCCCCGTAACCTGCCTACGTAAGAGAGAAAGAGTTGTCGGTACACGTACGTCGCGTCGGTACCGACTTGTCTTGCCTTTTTACCTCCGGTTTTCTTGTTCCACGCGTCTTCCAACGGCGGCGGCGAGCTCGATGGATGGCTGCTATTTGTTTTTCGTTACGCGAAATTGCGAGCCGGTATTTCTCGAGGGCTCGGCAAACTGCGCTCGCCATCGACCACCGACCGTAAGCAGGACGCTCGTTTTAAAGAACGTATTCATTTTTCGCGCGCGCCGAGTGCGATGACTACGATGCGAGAGCCGAGAAAGAAAGGGAGCAGCTGAAGTTGAAGAAGGATAAACCGTCGGAAAACTGGGAACAAGCGAGGACGATCGGAACACGCGCCGAGGCAACTGCTCCACCGTACTCCGCAGAATCGGTCGCAATTCCATCGGTCGCCGTGGACGGGGGGGAACCAAACCTTCCAGCGAATGTCATGCATCGTTCCACGGAGCGGTTTGTTTCCCACCGTACGTTTATCGGCGAGACGGTCCGCGAAACGTTCTCTTTCGTTCTCCTCTCGTCTGTGTTCCCTCGCTCTCCAGTGTTTCAAGCAAATTCGGTGGGCGGCGACGATCGAATCGCACGGAATCCGCGCGACGCGATGGTCCCGTGGACATATCAAGTCGTCTCCCGTCCTCCAATATTCCAGGCAACGAAGGTGAAACGTCCCACTCGGACCGACATCGATTTAGCCGCGGATGGGATGCTGGAACTCTACCATGGAAACGAAACGCCGAATTACCTGTGCCGCCGCCGCCGCCGACGCGCTGAGACAAAGAAACGATCGATTTCCGGGGAATAAGACCCGGAAAATTGTGTTAATCCGACTTTTCGACCTTTGTACCATCCACGGAAATTGCTGGGTTCGAGAAGCCGAGATGCTCTTTGCGGTTACACTTCAACCTTTGTTCTTTCCTTTCAATTCCATGCTTTCTCCACTGCTTCCGAGAAAGCAGCACGCGCCAAAATTTATTCCGATGTGGATTTTTCAAGGAAGGAGTTCATCGATTCGCCTGCTTGTTTTTTCGGTCGCGTTCATGCTTTACCAACGCGATCGAACGAGGATTGCCGCAGCCTGATCGGTTCATGGTCCACGCAACGGCGAAGACCTTGTCGTTTAAATTTATTCCGTCGGAATCCGCGAGTCGTCGTTGCGTGGTGCGCGTCGGCGGCCCCCTCGGAGACATCTCTGTTGGCCTTGATTCGCAGTGTTTTCAAGAGACACTGACGTAATTTCCTCCGGCGCCCTCGTCTCACGATGCATTTTAATTTAGCCGGTTTCTCGAGTTTGCCGGGCGGCGGCATCTCGCCTCACCTTGCCCCGGAACGGTGACTGGTGAGTCGGTGTCGGGCGCTCGCCTCGAGGAGTTCCAGCGGGGTGGATCTTTGGGGGTGTTTTTGATTTGTTGGCTCCCGCGGGATGGCTGCCGAGAGAAGGTGCGCTGCTACGGGGGGAGGCGTAGTGGGCGAGCCGGCTGAAGACGGAGCTACTGGAACGAACAGAATGATGTCGTGGGCCGTGGGACACACGGGGGGTTGTGCGAGCTCGCGGACGGGGGGTGAGTAGTCGACGGGAATGTCGTGTGTGCGGGAGCAAACGAGAGAGTGGAAGAACGTCGGTAAGGGATGCGATAGAGGAGAGAGGGCAAAGTGGACGAGGGTGAAGGAGACAGAGGGAGAATAAGACACGGTGGCGAGGCGAGACGATGCAGGAGGAGAACCGAGCGGGAAAGAGAAAGAGAGAGGGAGAGAGAGAGGGAAGAACGGACAGGGTGAAAACCATGGGCGTACGACGGAACGGAGGGACGAACCAGGAGGAGGAGTGGTTGGGTAACCGCACATTATGTGATTTCTACAGGGAGCTAGCTAACTTTGCGATTGAATTGTACCGGCGACAATGGCAATCTGCCAGGGCACTCGACGGCTCCTCCGAGCAGGATTTTCATCGATTTTGTCGCGTTTCCCGCCGCATCGCCGTATCCTTTCGCGATTTAAATTCCTCCGCGATGAGAATGCGAGCCGGGAAATCGACCGGTCCGCTGGCCTTCTTTCTTTCTCCTCCACGTTTCTTCGCCCCGCGATATTATTATCGTTCTCGGTCTATCTTGGAAACCTCGACTTGAACCTCAACTTCGCGCCGCGCTAACGCTTTTTTCGTGCCTCCGAACTTTCACCGCACCGCGCCGCGCCGAGGGCCGCGTACACGTCTGCTGCTCGCAGAGTCGGTGAAGCGACCCGGGATTACCAAGAATTTCGAACTGCTACCACCGAACTAGTCCACGAACCGTGTATAACTAATGCGAGTCGTGTTAATGCGCACCGTCGTCGGAATTTATTCGCTCGACGCTGCCAAACCGTCGCTCGCGGCTGCTTCCGAAAAAGGATGGCGACTCCTCTGTCCCAAGTAATCGATTCAATTCAATTGGAGTAATCGGTGAATTTTTATGTTGCAGAAAGATCCACAGTCCGCCGACACGCCTATTAGACCAGACACACAGGTAGCGATCGCTCAATGCCCCGGAATCTGGAACGAAAAGTCCAGAGCAGGAATCTACCCTTCAACGTTTCAATTGTAATGGATCTCTGCCGCGACCCCCCAGGTCAGCGTTGAAGTTGCAGGTAGATCCAGCAGTGCAGGAGCTGTGCATGGAGCATATTCACAATCCCTTGGTCCCCCGCGTGAAGCCCGTTCTGCCCCGGCTAGAAGTCAGAGAGACGGTCCGTCGGACACCTTTCGTCCGTGTCATCATGCTCGTCGCGAGTGCAGCTGGACAAAAAGAGTGCGACGCGTCCCGTCGCCGTCCAATTAGAAACCGGGCGAAGAAAACCGGGGATGTTCGTAGCACGAGGGGGAGGAGGAGGAGGAGGAGGAGGAGGAGAGTGGAAGGAACGAGGGTGGGCGAAGGGCGAGCTTCGAGCCGTGTAGTTTGTAGGTCGTGGCGGTGAGTAGAGGTTCGTACCGTTTGACTGAAGCAGGTGTTTAATTTAGCGGTACTTGGTAACACGCGTTGTAGGTTGCGAGGCTTAAGGCAGACGGAGACGGAGGGTGGATCGCGAGATAGAGAGAGGGAGAGAGGGAAATAGGAGACATCGTATGTGTGTGTATCTACGTAGACGACGGCGATGACGACGGTGGGTCGGTTGCACGGAGGATAGAGAGCAGCTTGCAAAAGGTGAACGCCGGGGCTAGGTAGAGATACGCGGAGGAGAACGCGGAGCGGAGCGGCGGGTTTCACAGAAGGAGGAGGCGAAAACGAAAGAGAGACACGAAGGGAGAGGCCGAAGAGAGGAGAAAGAGAGGCGCGGGTGGAGCGCGGCTCGGAAAGGAGAGAGGAAAGCGAGAGAGGGCTCTTGGCTTTAGCGTGCACGGCCTGCCTACTCATGGTAATTAAATGCCAGGCAATTTACAGGGCATGCATTTGCCGAAGGCTGGGCCACGGTGCCGTGCGAGTTTCTGCTTGCACCCTTCCCCCGGAAAGAGAGAACTCGTGCCTCGAGTCGAGGCAGCCGCGCGCACGCGCCGAACGACCCACCGACCGACCGACCGACCGACCGACCGATCGACCGACCGCTGCGATAAACTCTACGGCCACGGAAGAACCGAATGCTTTCGAACTTTCGGTTGTTTCGGTTCGCCTCGAGCCACTCGGACCACCACCCTCCGCGCTTCTCCGCTCGGGGTGCCAGAACGCGAGCCACCTTCCGAACGACTTCTCGCGTTCCTACGCGTCTACAACTTCCACGCGTCCCTTTCGCCCATTCCCTTATCCAGACGTCCATCTATCCGCCCATGGTTAGTTCCGTTATGGTCGCGCACGCCGTGCCGGCCACCCTGATTCCGACCACGATTAATGCGAACCGATTTAACCCACGATCTCCGCGCGTTCGTTGCGCCGCCGCCATTTCTTTCCTGCCTCTTTTCACGGTGCACGTGTCTCCTTTGCTTAATACTGCAACTAATAGCTCCGACCTACCGCACGTTCTCCTCGCAATAAACGATCGGAGGAAGTAGATCCTATTGCTTTGTAATGGAAGCGTACCCATTGAAGCTGCGAGCAGAGTAATGTTTGTTAGCTGACCAATTGATGACCTGCTTCGGCCGAAATGTCTTTCCTTGGTGTATTTACAGCGAGCCGGCAGTAACGGCACCGTAATGCAATCGGGAAACTTCCGATTAAAAGCCTACGATACGCAACAACCTAATAATTTGCTCGAGTTGCAGACCCTTTGATACGTTTCGTGGATTTAACTTCAATTTAACGTCTGATCGCACGGGATCCGCCGCGCGTTTGCTCCGTCGTCGTTTCTTTCCGCGAGTCGGACGCGCCGCGGAACGGCGAAGGTACGTAGTATCTTCATTGTTTGTTCAGGGGATGAAGCCCCGCCAGAGCAAATATATATATAGAAAATGTATACCGCGAGAGCAGATTTGTCTAGCAACCACCGGACAAGTTCGACCGTAATGTACGTTTAATGCTACTGGGTTCTCCTCTTTGCGAACGAATTCGCCGGAAACCGCGAGGGCGATGATCCCCCTCTGTATGTTTGGTTTTCGAGTGACTCGTTTTTAATCGCCCGTAACAATTACGGGAGCCGTGTGTATGTTTAATCAATTCCGGCGGGAGCGTCTTTATGATTTCAGAGAATGTAAAACAACAGGATTGGAGTGGCTCGTTTTGACCCAGTTGGGCCGGTTCTCAGGTTAACCTGATTGGCGGTCCGGGGAAAATAAATAAGCGTCGCGTATCCTCTCGTTGCTAGTATTAAAATAAAATTGATCACGCCGGTATGCTGCTTTGATGCCGAAATTAAAATCTCCGGGGTTCTACTCGATAGAAAAATCTAATTAATGCAGTCGTAATACCGAAGATCAAATCGATATCGTCCCCGGGCGGAATAAAATTAGTAGTACAGGGTTCTTACTGTCGAAAGAAGATCAATATCGCGGAGCTTTGATATCAAAAGCAGGTCAATGTCCTGCAGAGAGCTTTGAAATAAAATCAATGTCACGCTTAAGCAGATTCCACCCGCAAGAAGGCTTCCGCGGGATCTCTAACCTGTTAATTAGGGGAGGGTGAGTCGAGTCGTTCGCTCGTGGTCGCCCGCCGGTGTTAAACTAGTGAACAACAACATTTCAAGACATCATCCAGTGCTGGAATATCTAAGGCTTACTTTTCCGTCGAATTTCGTCGAGTTCTGTTTTGGGAAAGTACTTTTTTCGAGGGATCGACGAGGGTCCTGGACACGGAGAAGCGTTTCGAGAGTCGACGGACAAGAAGTTTCCTTATCTGCAGCGACGTTATCGCGGTCGGTGGCGCCCAACGAGACACGTTTCGCTCCTCTTTTAGTCACTTGTTGATGTTGCGGAGTCGAGAGAGGAGAGACCGTAGCAGAAGCCTTGAAACGATGGTGGACCAGGACTTACCTGCCACGAGCGACTCTCGAGCAGCAGTCGTGCTCGAACACCTTCCGCGCTTCCCGTTCGCCACGCGGAATAAGACGGCGACGCGACGGTGGGGCCAGGGAGGCGGCGGCGGAACGGGGCTGCGAGCGAATTCTGGTTCGGCGAACGCTTCTTGCCGGAGCTCGAAGAGCCAACTTTCGATCCGTGCGAAGCGTTCTCGACGAAGTTTACTCTTTCAGAGTTTTATCCACGGCGTCCGACCTCTCCCGACAACTTTCCAGAGGCAATCGTCCCGCGTACGCGTTCGACTTAACCCCGAGGTCCTCGTTCCTCCGCGACGCCCCTGCAAATCGTTAAGTTCCCCCCGACGATTTCTATCACTCAATGTTACCCCGAAACTCGTCGATTCTACTCCAGAGAACTTCGAACCGCCGGAATCATATTCCTCGGATCGCGACACAATCGTTCCTCGGCGGCCGGTTTCACCATTGATGCCATTCCACTCCTTCAAACTGGCTTTTCGTTGGGCCGAGACTTGGTAATTGATGGACTGTGGATCGACCCGCTGTATCTGCGTCTTCTGGACCAGTTGCAGGATCATACAGCCCCATAGAATCCCATTTCTTCGGAGGTATCTCTCACTAATCTCATACCCTACCGTGACCCGTCGCAGCTTATTCAATTTTGTTAAGCCGTCGTTTCTCCTCCTGCTCCTTCAATTTGGAAATAGACGGATAATCACATCCTACTGATTTCAAATTTATTTAAATTTGTATTTATACTTGTCATTTTTTATTTATCCCACGTGCTACCGTGAGTTGGTCGCGAATTTATCAAAGCTTCTCGAGTTCGAGAATAATTGATGATCGCGTACCATACATTTTTTAATGGATTAACTATTACTTAGTCGAGTATGCGGGACGCGAGTGAGTCTTTATCGAGTGAAAAAATTGTAACATCACTAGACAATGGGGCAGGATTTATATTCGCATGAATTCTCTTCTACATTGTACTGGGGGAACGGTGGGCGTCCAACGAAATATTAATAAAACTAGGTTGATTACGATTGTTAAAAACTGGAACCATTATTTCAGCACGCGAACTTTCCACTCGCACCAATTTAAAACAAGAGCACCCTACTCGCATCTTCGCAATAATTAATCTTACACTAACATTGCACTTCCATTTAACCCTGGCGCCACGGTCCCCAAAAACTTTGGAGACGCCCGGAGAGCCAAGACGAATCATCCCAAAAATGCATTCCCCTTCGTCTGAAATCCAACAATAGCCATCGCTTTTGCACCCGTTCAATATTAACGTGCCTCACACATTATCATTGTTTGCTTGTTCCGAATCGAACACTCGACAATGCAAACATCGTCTGCAGTATATAGAACACGGCGGGGTCCTTCGGTGCTGCAGCGTTCCGGTCGATGGAACATTCTTTGCGCTGCGATTCGTTAAATCCGCTTTACACGATATTCATCTTTTTCATGCGATCTGGCAGTTCTGCTCTCGACGCGTCTCTAATGACTGCGGCCGCAGAATAAGGCAATAAATAGCAGATCGAGCGGATCGTCCCGGGTACAACTTCCGCGCGAGTGTCAAGAGGATATCTCTCTCTCTCTCTCTCTCTCTCTCTCTCTCTCTCTCTTCGGAGGAAGCGAGAGAGAATACAGTCAGTCTCATAATTGATGGTTTTAAATCGCGAACTGAATATGTTCCAGGATACTGTTCCGATCAAAGATGAAGTTCCCTTGACACTCTCGACACATTCGGTACAATATTAATAATCATTTAATGATACATTTAGGAGAAGGTTACGTGGGGCCAATACGTGGCATCAATTATGAGACCGACTGTATGCGGATGGTAGGAATAGGAGGATAGGAACAACGTTAGCACGCAAGTACGTACTTTGTTTGACGTCGGCGTCGGGACGGATCGACGATGATGCAAAGCCGCGTCGGAGTGGAAGCGAGACGACCGTCCGTTTATCCAGAAATAACGGTTGATTCAGCTAAACGGGGCTACAGTCGAACACGAGCTCCGACGATATAGGGGCCGGGGGCGGAAGATAAAACGCGGCCGAACCGTGCAGACGGATCGAGAGAGCACCCAGAAGAAGAAGAGGAAGAGGAAGGAAGCATCGTGGATACAGGCAAGATAGAGAAGGGTGTTGCGAGCCGAGAGAGCTGCTCGTTGTCATCGTTCGACGTCATTACCGTGGCTCGGCGAAGCGGATACTCCGTATCTCCGAAGTGACGCGTAACAACGTCACTGTTTACCGTATTTCGACCGTACACGCCCGTTATCCGACTATCTCGTTCCGCGAAGATCCCGGGGACGACACCCCTACTACGGTTTATCGATTCCGTTCGGTCGCAAGCCCTCGCCTCGCAAACTTGAATTTTAATCGACGACGCGACGGAAGATTATGTAACTAACGGCTCCGGTCGACCGAAATCCACGGATTAGCGATCGACGCCGCTTCCGCCCCGTGTTCCGGGGATGGATCGCTCGACGACTAGATAATTTCGAGCCGCGGCAGCCGCGCTGGAAACGCGGAATCGTGGCATCCCTCTTCGCATCCTCACTTTTTCCTTCAGCTAGAACGAAATAACGCACTATCCTTTTGTTACCAATATTCAAGCATCAAATATTGTGGAGAAGTAACGTTTCATACGTACGCGACACGAAATCAAGAATCGTGATGACAATTATTTAGGATGACCATGCGGCATCCTATAAAGGCGACACTCGACCGTTCGAAAAGAAGTTATTAGGCTCGAAGCGTGGCATTTTAATCATCCTCTATCGCCGGACGTAGTTGGCAGGGGCATTGAGGCGACGACATTAACTGGTATCAGAGATTAACAACCCCGGTAGAATCGCGTTTCGCGATTCCCATCGCGGCCACCGTCGCAAAACAACGGGGATGAGTAAAAAAGCAGCCGCGGCGTCGACAGAGTCCGTCGAAATCACGATCGCGCTTCACACGATGAATATTTTATGTGGTCGCTTTTCATTCGCGAATGGGAAGCTGAAAGAGCGTAGGCGACGAGACGAAACGAGACGCGACGCGACGCGACGAGCCGAGCCGAGCCGAATTTCGAGCATTTTTCCGGATTGCAACTTTCCCGAGAGGGAAAGGAGAAGAAGTTGCCGGCGTAATAACTGGTCGTCGTCGTCGGTCGGTCGGCGCCTGGGACGCGGCAACCGGCGAGCTCTCGAGCCTTGTCTCGCCTCGATTCACGACTCGGAAAAATAAAAGGCTTCGCGGCACGCGTAACTGCTAAGCCGATATCGCGAAAGCCGGCTCCTCTCTCACACTCTCCGATTCTCTTTCCCTTTTTCTCTCTATCTCTCACTCATTTCTCGTTTTGCTTCTTTTCCATTCGCTTCGTTTTCCCCGTCGCTCTCTCACCCGGTGGTTCGCTTTTGCCTCGGTTTCGCCTAGCTTTGCTCCGTTTCGTTTAAATCACGCGACATCGCGACGCGACCGGCGAATACGGATGCCTTCTCGTTTCCGGTGCCGAGGCAATTCAACGGGAACCACCGACGCCCTGCCACACCGCGAGACGACAGCCCACGGACAAGCCGCAACCATTCTCGCCTCGTCAATCTCTCACCCCTCGAAACGCGACCGGCGATATTCTCGTCGCCGACTTCCACGAACCCGATCGACCAGACCCGTGGACCGTCTTCAAACTTCAACTTTACTGCCACTTTCTACTCCTGCTGCCTCCAACTCCAGCTACCTTTCTCGCTCGACCCGCCTGCATTTGCTTAACTATCTCTCTGTGCAATCGTACGAGTGATTTTCAAAACTTCACTCCACCGCTGCGCTGCTCGCTTCCGACGGATGCCTTTTAACAATCTTGCGTCTCTTCGGACCAGCTGCTTATCGGTGTTAATTGATTCCTGGCGGAACGTGTTAAAAAAGGAACACCGTCGAGCTACGTTCTCCGTGTTACAGTTCTCTTTGAGACCAGCGCGACACTTCAGAATCCAGTTTCATTCGCATCAATGGCTCAGAACTTTTGTTCCTCTTTCAATCGAAGGAAACGATGTGGAGCTTGCAATTTATTCAAGAAGACGCAGCATTGCTCGGGATATGCAAAAAGAGCGACAATATAGAACTTACTTCTACGTCATCCGATGGAAAGAAACGATGCGGAACCTACGCTATCAATTGCTCTGCAGTACGAGAAAGGTGCTGCAGGTATGCGCTCGTTCAAGGTACATATACGCAAGAGGTAGATTCGACGATTCCCCTGCCCTTCGCCGAAGGTTTCGGGACGAGGGAAAAGCGTGTCATCGATCGGAGTCCGAATCGACGGGAAAGCAGAGTTCGAGAAGTACAAGGACAAAAAGGGGGTGGCACGCTAGACGAGGGGCGGCACGCTTGAAAAAGGACAAGGAGCTTTACGAGTTTCCGATCACGTTCGACCAACGATTCAATTGACGCGCGACACGCTCGGACTACTCGAGTTTCCGGTTTCTGATCGGCGACGACGCTTTTAAGAAAACCGAGGCGCTCGCGATCCCGTCGACAACGATATCTCGCAAGCCCAGGCCGCGGGTTAAACGACTTGTCCCGTTTGCTATAGCGCCGAGGGCAACGAGAGAGCGCTCCGAGTGCCCGTACGAGCAGCGCGTTAACACTATTCGGTCCTACTTTTCACGTAGCCTGTTCCGAGTAGGCGTGGCTTCGTTACTGTTCATGTTCTAACCGCGTGCATCTTCACTCGTTATTGGAAACGGGTGCCGATAAATGCACACTGGTACTTCAAACAAGTATCAAACGGCATCATTGGCAGCCCTACGTGCAGATGTAACTCCGAGTGGGAAACTCTTAATCACGTCCTTTGGCAGTGTAATTTAAATAATTTTCAAAGATTACCACTGCTGGAAAACCTTTTCAAGTGAAAACTTCAACTGCCTCTGGACGTTACAAAGTTTTAACTTGTGTGTTTAAGGGAAATCAAAATGGTCGTACACCCTCGTGTTTAGTTTTGTAGAAGATTCTTGTTCTGTACACTTCATTTGTGTGTTTACACCTAACGTTGTGACGTTCTAACCTAAACGATACTTGGAAATTCCTGTTCAGAAACGATTCTGAGATCGTTGATTCAGTTTTGACAACGAACAATACGCTCGTTGTGCTGGTAACTTACTGATGTCCACCAAAACTCTTTCGTTCGCGATTTCGAGGGCCAAGGAAAGTGCCCCACGGGGCAGCCTGCCTCCGTTCGTCGTGAAAGTTCTCCCTGTGGCCGATACGGCTAGAAAATAGCCACGAATTTCGCGGGAACGCCGGGCGCGCGAGGTAACAGAGCGACACGCGTGGCCTCGATTATTCCGTACGGTCTCTCGATACGGTCTCGCGTGGCACAGTCAGGTTTTGCGGAAGGTTTGATAGAGGGTGGAGGGCGGGAGGAGAAGGAAAAGGTGGAGGAGTAGGAGGATCGGCAGGAGCACAGGTCGAGCGTTTAAGGGGCGCGCTCCGCGCGAGTTCGAGCTTTCGTTGCGTCTTATCGATTCTCGAGGCGCCGCGCGCGACTAACCCAGGCGATACACGGGTGCACGGTTTAACTGGCTCGATACGCACTCGTTACCATAAGCCGCCTCCCGGCTTGAATTTCCGGTGCCGTCGCAACGAGAGCGGATCGCTCGCAACATACCCCTCTCTCTACCGCGCGGTAAAGCGGATTCGAAAGTTAGATTAGCCGGGGCGAGCGCGGTTCGAAAACGATGCTCGACGAAACGACGAGAAATCGCCGTTGCGCGCCAAAATGGAAGTCTCTCTCTCTCTCTCTCTCTCTCTCTCTCTCTCTCTCTCTCTCTCTCTCTCTCTTTCCATCTCACTTTACTCGGTTTCCGCGCGCTCGTTGTAAAAACGTGATACGCGAAACTGTGGCGATGGTAGTGGTCTGGTCGAGGAAGAGGGACTTCGCCGGTGAATGACGGGACACGTGGGGGAAAGGTTGTTACCGCGGCGGAAGAGGCGACGATCCATCATGGGCGAGAAAGGACGGAAATCGATCGATCTCGCGACGCGACGCGACGCCACGCCACCAAAGCGTCACGAAAGTCACGCCGATGGGCCGTTCACGCTTGGATCCGATCGGAGGCGAGAAACCGCACGCGAGATCTACGAGGAACGGACGAGGGTCCGTCGAATCGAGATCGAGACCAAGACGATTTCTTTCTTAATGGCGTATAGCAGGGCCGAGTGGAGTCGGCCACCGTACGTCGTAATTTACATCCGCCTCGGAGCGAGCGGGACGATAGAGGCAACGTGCGCGCACACACGATCGATGGGATCGCGTCCTTGCGTGTCTACCAGCAACTTCGAGCCCCGTGTGCCGCCGGCAAAGACTCTCTCGCCAATCCTCCTCCTTCTCTCTTTCTCTCCCTGCCTCCCTTATCCCATGGTCCTCTATTATTTCCTCTCCTCCCAACGATTTTCCCTCTGTCTCTTTGACTACGTTCTCTTGGCTCGTCTCTTTACCAGACACGCTTTCTTTCGACTCTGCCCAACCTCCAAATCCCCCTGCCGATCCCACGCGTGCTAATTACACTGTCCAACAAATTTCAACTTTCTTTATGCTCCCAATATGTGTACTGTTGGATTTTTGCGCTGATTCCGAACCTTTCCTTAATTTTTCTCCTATGCGCACAGTTTTTGAGGAACACGGCTTTGAAAGAAAACACGTTTAAACAATCATAATGTATTAATATGATATATCACTGGATTCGGGAGAGTCTGAAGATTCTTTTGCTGTAAAGAACGATTCAACATCTTTTATAATAACATTTGTTTTTTTTTTTCAAAGCCATGTTCCTCAAAAACTATGGTATATTGAGAACAAATTTGGTGTTGGACAGTGTCATTAAACTGCGGACTTTCGTGCAACACGAACTCCAAGTAAATTTTAAGAAACACGATTTTTGGGGTGAAAATGCATTTCCATTCTGGCCGACTACTGTCAACCGAGCCAATATCACAAGGAATATGTTACTGGATTGAAATGTGTGCTGTCGTAAGCGTCGTAGTTTATTCGGGGCGTTGATTAATTAACTAGAGTAACGCTATATGGCACTAGCTCTAACAGTTTTCGACGCGGAACGAAACAAGCGGAACGATCTCGCCGCGTGGCAATTAAGAGGCTCAATGGATAACGGACGCATGCCACGTACATATGCATAATGAATTTTTGATTTTCCGTACCGCTAAGTCGTTCCCGGGATGTGGTTTAAATTCCGCTACCTCCTAGTATCAATCATAGAGCGGTGGCATGTGCCTGTTTTCCGCCGGGTCCCACAATTATCGGATTAGATTTTGGCGGAGGTCCGTTGCCTCACCGTCTACGAACGGTAGCAGCACGAGCAGACAAAAGCTGTCCTGCACTGTCCTGGCAAACTCGCGGAGGTTACCGTGTCGAAGGAGTGCGAGAAGACGTAGGAGCGCGATGGAGCCGAAACGCGAAGCCGATCGGCTCTCTCTCGATCCTCTCTCGATGCTCTCTCGTTATTGCCGCAGCTCGCAGGCTATCGCGCGCACGGTTCCTTTCGCGAGGCGGTCGGTAATTTCCCGCGCGGCGAGTCGGCAATGATTAAGCTTTCGTTCGTCGGTAATTACGCGAAGCACGGAAACGCGGCGAGGATGTATACAACAACGCGCATTCACCCGCGGCCGCAGCTCCCCCTCGTCGACCGCTCCAGTTTCCCATCGTGTTCTCCATCCCCCATCTCTCTCACCCCCTCTCCCTTTATTCCCCTCACCAACCTATCTTTCTCTCTTTCTCTCTCTGCTTCTACTCGCTTGCACCAGCACTCCGGCCATTTTTCATGCTCGTCGGACCAAAGTTAATAATAATTGCGTACGCAAAAAATTGCCGCGAACGCAACGACGGGAAACCGAGATGAACGGGCGCGCCCCAAAGGGGGTACGAGAGCGAGATGGGAAACGGAAAGAGAGAGAAGGAGAGGACTCTCGCGGTAAACGGACCCGTTACGAAGAAGTTCCGCTGCGTGTAAATATTAAATCCGTTGCCAAGAGCTCGGAATCGTTTCTGGCCGTCGAACGCCGCAGCGTCGCAAATTACTAGATCCTACTCAGCATTCCTGCTCCTTCGTCGACCGTTTCTTTTTTCCGCCTCTCGATTCGGCGGGCAAACGAAGCCAGTTTCGACGGATAGCTCCTCCAGCGTCGCTCAATGGACGAATTTACTCTAGACTCCAAAGAGTCTGTCTTCCAACGCGGGATCCACGCGGGATCCGACGCGATAATAATTCGCAACGCAACATAGACCGCGGAAAACATGTTAAATTTAGATATTTTTTAAACCGGCATTTCCTGTAGACCCTTTAACTAGTGAATCAATATTGCTTTGAATCGGGAATATTCAACAATTATGCAAATTACAGGGCAGCTTTGATGAGGAATTATTGAACAAATTTCTCTATATTCGAGCACACGTATTATAATAAAAACCCCGCGGAATCTGAATAAGTTTAATCTCGTCGCGTTTTTAAAAAGTCTTCTCCATTGAAGCTTCGGAGTTAGAGATCAAAGAAAAATGTGTTTAATTCGTGAAGGTCTATGCTAGGGCTAGAAGATGCTAATGAGGGTGGAGATATAAAATATATTCGGTCTTCACATTTTCATCATTATTTCAGATAGAATCTAAGCATGTCTGGTCTGCGGATTTTCATGCATTTATGCAACTTTGAAAAAGGCCATAAGCGCGAATATTATCAGGAATATTCCCCTGTTTTACTTTCACGGATTTCGAAACAGATTTCTCGCATATTTTAATCTTCGCGAAATAATTTACGAAAACCA
This sequence comes from Lasioglossum malachurum, assembly GCA_028455605.1. Lineage (NCBI taxonomy): Eukaryota > Metazoa > Arthropoda > Insecta > Hymenoptera > Halictidae > Lasioglossum > Lasioglossum malachurum. The sequence continues at coordinate 31,988,556 of CM052313.1, forward strand.
GGACTCGCGGCGAAGATCAGCTGTCTGGTAATAATGTTATGGATTCTATGCATTAGCTTTTATAAAAATAACGTAATCCGTACCCGAAGTGGAACTTGGAAAAAATTGCTTGTTCAATCCGGCTCTCTCTCTGTTTTTCCTCTCCCGGTGCATCCTTGACTGCGATAATCGCGTGCAGCTCGACCATCGCGCCGGGCCGGTTGCATCGAGACAATGCAACGGATCTAAATACATGTCTGGATGCGGCACGTGGTTTTCAAACGAGTAGCAACCGCGGGAACGGCAACGGCCGTCATTGCAAATGGGTTAATTGTAATTTACGGTGCAATAACCAGTTTAATCAATTTTAACGAGGTTCCTGTGTCATTCGAGCCCCTTGATGAATAAGATAGAACCCTTGATGAAACATGCTCCTGATCAAAACCCACGTTTCCGTGGACATCCGTACTCTGCTTTGATGATCGTAATTTCCCAAAGAAGCCACTCGAATTGTCTATTAATTTACATGCTCGATCGAACGTTTGTTATTATTCGGAAATTTCAAATGTGCAGAGAGCAGAAATGGAGAACGAGGAGAAAGGAAGGACGATAAGAAATGAACTCCCACACGACGCGACGCCGTCCTTGTTCCCAGACCGAGCTCAGACCGTGTACCATTGTCGACTGCGAGGGAAAACATTGCGGCCATTTTCCTTCCACCTCGTCGCGTAGATTGCGGTCTTATGAAATTACGCGAGACGACTTCTACGCGAAGCAACTTGCCAGCCCGCGCAAAAACCGCTCGAAAAAGGACGACCCCGAGTCCTCCCGGATATGCGGATATAGATCTCCTCTGCATAAGGATGGATACCGCACCTCGACACCCTAATCCATAGCTCTGTAACCCCTTTTATCTCACCGGAAGATTTTCCTCTACTCCGAGAATACTCTTAATAAAAATTTCCCCGCGGGCCATTTCTAAACCATAATTTTTCCCCATCGATACTTTTTTACGTTACATTTCTTTCGACGACTCTGCCTCAAATTTGGTCTCGGTTATATTTAAGTTTGTTTCAGCCATTCCGCTCCGGATTTGCCGCGGACATTGTGCACACTTTTTAAATTCGCGATACTATTGCCCGATTTTCGAGGAGAAATTGTTTCCATTGGAATTGTCACAGTTTCGATAAAACATTTCGTACGACATTCAACCAGGGCTTATTCGAAAGCGTGAAGCTCCGGATTCCGGATCCCCGTGCTCATTTTTACCAGCAATATTTTAAACAATGAAGACACGCTTCCCAATCGTCCTTTTCAAAAATTCGAAAAATTTGTACGTCTCCGCGGACTTTGAACTTTTTTTTTTTTATCGTGACTGAAATCAACGCGGAACGCGAATATTGATACATTATTTGAAATTTATGAAAGAAAGGAACTTTCGCAGAAAATGCACAGTTCAATTACACAGTTCAATGTGAATATTCGAACAGCATTTTACTGCTTGTGTGCGCGTACAGTACCTCCAGAACGCTTAAAGTTATATAACACGAATAGTACAAACTTTGACACGTTCCTTATAACATTTTATCACTCTGGAATTTTTTCAAACGTTCCATGAAACGCATATAACTTATTACTAGACTGCGGAATTTTTTTCATTCGTGACAAAAATGAAGAGGAGAAATATATATAGAACCGCGAACACCTGGCGTAACATTCAAAATGTTCTCGTATAAATTCGACACGTTGCAATTATTACGAGAATGGCTACACTTCCATTTCACTTCCGTTTCTTATCATTGACCTGGCACATTTTTATTTTGGATGAGGATAAAGCTGCCGAAACATCGAACAATTTTAAAAGACTAGTGACTAGACGTCACTGATCAAGTCACTATTTTCCCACCTATCTCAAAGAAGATCCAGTATAATCCAGACCACGGAATGATCAATTGTTGCGCCATCCACCATCTTCAAGCATAAAAATTTGCTATTCTAATTAAGAACCGCGGGTTGGAGGTAGCTCCCGTAACAAAGCATGAAAAAGCGATATTAAAAATGACTACAGTGGTGTGGTCCAGGGACGGCCAACGCAGCGAAGCAGCCCTAATCTATCACCATCTGCATCGCGGAGTGGGGGGGAGGTGGCGCGAAGAAAACGTAAAAGCCAGAGACGTCTGGCGGGTCGCGTCGGGTCGAGTAAACCCGACTATACGGCCCGCCGGCGAGTTATAAAACGTTAGTCCCGCGTCGCGATCCCGCGGGAGTATCTAGCCGGAATAAAGTCTCGAAAGGAGAAGTATAAACGACACCGGGACCTATTACCGGTGGAAACTCTTAGCGAACGTGCACCCCCGTCTACGTTTCCCCCCGGACGACCGGCCAGGTGACCAGCGATGGCCCGGGAAGGTCCTGATCATAGTCGAATGTCATAACAAGCCCACGGTTCGCGAAAATAATCCATCAAGTATGACTTCTACATGCTTCTTATAATTAGACAGCGGATTTTATGCGTTTACGACAAAAATGATTCGAACTACATCGAAAACCTATGGGGTATCCTTGCGAGGAAAGTTTATGATCAGGAGAAGCCACCAATAGAAGGTATTGTCGATCTTTAAGAAAGAATAAAATCTGCTTGGGCAGATAATCCAAATGACACGTCTTAAATAAGCTATTTAGTAGTGTTCCTGGCCGGCTCTTACATGCGGTAAAAAATGAAGGAAAATGTTCTAAATATTAAAATTATATACTATATACTATACTTGTTCACAGCCTAAACCACAATTTTAAGAACAAATGTAATTTTTTCCAGATTTCTGGATCTTAGGATATAAAAATGCATAAACGGTTTCGTAAACTTTTGTTTCAGTGCTATGAAAAACATAAAAACTATGGTTGAGTTTATAATTATTCACAGCACTGTATTTAATTTTGCGTTCAAATATTATCGTATACCAGCTACATCTAATCAAAATACGCGAGTAAAATCAAGCTGGAAGATTGTGTTCTTTAATTATCATTCTGTTTGGACGGGAGTGTACTACGAAAATCTCTAACTTTCGACGATGCACAGCGCTCCACGAGTGCCTGAATGATATAAAAATATTAGCACAAAAGTTTTGAAATCGACTTTCGCTAAATCAATGAAAAAGACCATTGTGCGGCGTCGAACGGAGAGCTGTCGACGATCCGCAAATTTCGAGAGCACGTTTCGCGGGACAGGCGCGTGGAAAGGGGTTGGTTTGTCGAATGAGGCGAGGCAAGAGGTGGAAAGTCGACGTATAGTATGGAGCATGTTCTGCCATCTCCGTCGACCCTCTTAGACTCGGCCCCATCGAATTGTGCGCTCGGCAAACCGGATGATTCGTGGTCACTCGCTAGCCCGCTCGGCCGCTCGGCCGCTCTCCGAAGCGAGAGCGAGAGCTTCGAGCCGGGTGAGGAAGAGCGAGAGCAAGAGCCGGGGAGCAGCGCGCCCCGCGTTACTCGCTGGAATAGCGCCTAATGTAATCACGATAATGGCCGTGCCGAGTCAACCAAGAGAGCCCTACGCCATCGCTCTCCGCATCCCGGACATTCCTGTGTATCATAGCCTGATCTGAACATGAAAGGGGAAGAGGAACGAGAGCGAAGCCGGCCCGGTGTCGGACGCGTCGAGGAAGAAGAGGAGGAAGAGAACACCGTTCGCCAGGTGGCAGAGGGGAGGGTTGGGTAGGGTGTACTCCCATGGAATCCCGATTAGCGCCCGTTAACGGGCTTCCGAGGGACCATCGCCCGTCCACGGAATTGCAAAGCGAGGCTGCGGATCGGTAAAATGCAACTCCGATCGAGTTCCTCCTTCGGACGCGTTCTAAACGCGTGGCGGGAGGGAAGCGCGACAGCTGTCCTCCCGGCGTTCGTTACGATGGCAAATAATCGGCGAATTTCAACGACCGTCCACTGTAAAGTGCACGTACGCATATGCACGTGCGTGTACGTGCGCGGTGGTATACGAGATCGCTTGCGTGCGCGAAAAACCGTGAAGACTCTGTGTGCGAGACGGTTCGCGTCGATTCGATGCCGCGTGACAACTATTTTATTGCCCATTTTATGAGGAACTGGTCGCTGTTCCGGCGAATGCGAATCCTTTCGTACACTGCAACATTGTTTCGAAACTGCCGTATACCAGTCCGGATTCCACGGAAAGGATCCTGCGAAATTTTGTTACGACGACGAACCATCGTTATTTTTCAGTTTTGTTTTGTGACGGTTTTACGCGATATTATAGAGTTTTATGCGATATTATAGAGTTTTATGCGATATAATTAAAATTTTTCGAAGTGTCGATGGACGGCGGAAATTGTGATAGACTTGAAAGAAGATCGAAGTGTTCCTTACAAGTACTTTGAAATGTACGTGAAGAAATTGATGAGCGGAAGTTTGAACGAATCCAGGCACGCCCACGAACTTCTGAAAACTTCCATTGTCCGAAAGTTGATGAATACTTCACCGAGTTAGATCTGGGCCAAGTCTGGCTCGAACCTGCGCGGCATCTGAATTGGCTCAAGCTTGAACCTGGATTAAATTTGAATTAGCTCGGGTTTCGACTGGTTTAAGTTTAAATTGGGATGCATTAGGTCTACCTTATACTGCGTCGCTTTCAATTTGCCTGGATCAAGTCTGGTTTAAGTTTGAATCAGATGTTAGCTTCGAATTGGCCTGCATTAAGCTTGCATTAGGTTTACGTTTGGTTGGATTGAGTCTCGTTTAATTAAGTTCAAAATAGTTTCAGGCTGAGATACACTTTGGATTCGAATTGATTGAAGAGTAACTTGACTGGTAGACCGTGTCTGTCTTGCATTTGCACAAAGTTCGTCCCGATGCGAATCCAGCTAGTTCAAGTTTGAAGTGTCTCAATCTGAAATTGTCTGGATCGAGCGTGATTTAAGTTCGAATCGCTTCGGAACCAGTTCGATCTAGCTTCGAATTCTGGATGCTGGATCAAATCTGACCTGTGTTTGAATGGTCGCGAATTGGGTCAGATTTACCGTCGAATTGGCTTGCGTCAGGTTTCCAGAGTTCCCGCAGGCCGTTCGCGTTCCTCGCAATATTTTTCGAAGGTGTCGAAGTACGTGTCGCCATGAACGTCGGCCGTTTATGCTGTAGCCAACATTCCTTGGACCGATAAAACAAGGTGGCACGAGCTCGAGCATCCTCGGTAGCGATTTGATGGACGCGGGAACACGGCCGGAAAGAGGCGAGCAAGCCAGGTAGGAGGTAGCAGGTGCGAGTAAAACGAGAAACGAGCCCGTTAAGCGAATTAACGTTCACCGCGGTTTGAGAGCAACTCCTGTCCAACTGTAGCGACCTCGAGGAGGATCCAACGAGCGAGTCATCCGTTTTATCGAAAACTTTTCCTTCCACCCGCGTGATTTCCTGTCCGCCCCCGTTCCACCACCCTCTGCCCCGCTCTGCTCGGCGTCGTTCAACGTCTGCTCCCTCTCTTCACTCGTGGCACGGATTCCAAACACCGTACGGAGCTTTTCTGCCCGCTTGTCCCGCTATGTCCCACCTTGTCCCGCTTTGTCCCGCTTTGTCCCGCGCTCGCATATTCTTCTCCTCTCTTGTTCTTCGTCCCCCACTTGTACCCGTTCTTTCTAGCGTCGCCAGTGATGCGTGCCGACAATCCTACTCCCCGTGTTTATGTTATATCGAATCGGAGAAGGATTGTCAATGTCGCGAATACCTCCAAGTAGTCTCGAAAAATTTCCTCTCCGATTTTCACGGTCCACTACCCACGAATCGAGCGCAACAGAGACGCTTTTGTCCCGGTTATTGCGACAGGCGCGCACATTTCTCCGCTGGCTCCGTCGTTAAACAACCCACGTGTTTCCCAGCCGTCTCGGTATTCAAACTATATTCTGATCTGATTTTTATAAACGAATTTCAGAATTTCAGAAATACACTTATATTTCATTTTTTACTTCTCCAGAATTGACCAGGAAACTTTTCATTTCGCATGAAGAATCTACCGATCGCAATGGTCCCAGAACTCGAACGCTTTCCGATCGAACCCAGAGCGAACCACTTCCCAGCATGCCTCGGTCCCAGAACCGATTGTTTAGCAGGACATTTCAGCTGTTCGCGAGGCGACTAGCGTTAAAAAAAAAAAGTTTTCGCGGTGTACAATAGCTCGCGGCCGAAAATCGAAAGGCACGGGGAGGGAACGTATATAAATCGGTGTATATGCATATATTTCCCCTTTGATCGTTACAGGAATTTGCATATTCGGCAAACTATCGGCCACTTCGAAATTGATATATTCAAACGCGACGGACACGCGTCGAATATCCGCGGGGAAAATAGCGCGAGCGGGCGGTTCCCCCTGCGGGCCCCATGTTTTCCGACGAAAATAGCGAACGTTGCTCGTGGATGGTGGTCACCATAGAAGAGGGTAGAAGGGGAAGGGTTGTTCGTCGTTACGCGGCGACGAATCGCTCTCCCCGCCCGATTACGTATGCCGATGCGAAAGATTATCGGGTCGGTATTTCGCGGCCTTAATTGCGAGCAGCGTCGGCGGATAATTGATGAAGTAACGCGATTACCCGTATGGTCGGATAATTCGGTGGATTGTTAGGAAAGCGGCCATCGTCGAGCGTTGATAATCGATCGCGTGTACAATCGGTTCGTTTCATCGTGCGCACGGTAACGACGCGCGAACAAACCAATCTATCGTCGGACCTGTCTCTCTCTCTCTCTCTCTCTCTCTCTCTCTCTCTCTCTCTCTCTCT